>PVIJ01009287.1:0-67792 GCA_004024925.1 Scalopus aquaticus
TCCGGGCTTCTCACACGCAGCTGGTGTGAAAGGGACCCCCGCCCCGCTGCGGCCCAGGGAAGGGCACCCGCCCCAGCCCCCACACCCCTTGCTCAAGCATCTGTCTCCACCCAGCCAGGCCAGTGTGGCAGCCGCACACAGGCACCCCATGCGGGGGCGGGGGGGACCGGTGAGCCCCCGCAAGGCCAGCTCACCCTCACACAGGGGTGTTCCAGCACAGACAAGACAGGTGCTGGCACCCAAGGGCACCCACGTTGCACCTTGCTCTTGGAGGGCCTCTGGGGAGGGGTTAGAAGGCGGGAGACAGGAGGAAAGAGATGGAGGGGGAAGGAAGGGGGAAAAGAGGGGGGTAGACAGGAGAGGAGGGGAGGGCAGAGGAAGGGGTGGAGAAGAGAGGAGCTGGAAGGAGTCGGGTAGGAGCTGGTTGTATATAAGAAATAAGGGGGAGCAGGTGCCATCCCAGCTCCCACCCACGCAGATCTGGGTCTCCCCCATCTGCTGAGGGAGGCTGACTGAACCCCAGGGACCCTACCTGCCCTCAGCAGGCCTTGGACACTCTCGGTGTCTGTGGGGTCTTAGACCCAGGTCTGCTCCCACGGGGTCAGGGTTGGGTGGTCCCAGAGGGAGCTGGGGCCCTGCTGGGGGTGAGGGGAGGGCTTTCTGGGGGAAGGGACCCTGCTGTTGAGCCTCGGATTGTCTTCTCCAAGGTGGGGCAGCCTAACTTCCTGTTCCTGACCTCAGTTTCCCCATCCCTCCCCACTCCAGCAAGATTCTGGGGGAAATACCAAGGCTTAAGGCTTGCCCTTAAGGAGGAGAAACTTCACGACCAGAGAGCAAGTGGGGCTCCTCCTGGGGGCCCCCAAATGGGTTCTCAGAGCCTCATCCCTTGCCCACCATGGTATTCAAGGCCTCCTCTTTCCACAGCCCAACAGGACAGAGCCAAGAACCAGCCGCAGGCCCAGCCCCGGGCAGCCCTTCTGGGACAGCTGCTTGGGCCCCCAGCCCCGGCAGGGTGGGGTGGTCTGCTGACCCTTGCTACATTCTAGAGAGAGAGAAAGCAGGAGGAGAGAAGTGCTGTGGGGCAAGTCCCAGGGGGGCCTAAAGGGAAAAGGATGGGGGAGCCTCTGGAGTGGAGGGGAGACTGGCGGGGAGAGGAGGTGATGGCAGTAGGAGGCTTGCGGGTGGGGGGCAGCAGAGAGAGTAATGGAGGTAGAAGGGCTGCAGTGACGGAGGTGATGGGGAAGAAGAGGTCGTGTAGAGGGGGTGACGTGGATAGAGGAGGCACAGATGGAAGAAGTGATGATGGAGGTAGAAGGGCTGCAGTGATGGAGGTGAGGGGGAAAGAAGGGATAGAGGTACTGAGGAGGTGATGGCGAGGAAGGATGAAGGTGGAGGAGGAGGTGATGGGGGAAGAAGGGCTGGGGGCAAAGGGTAAGAACAAAGAGGGAGGGAAGCGCTATGGACTATGGGGTGGACTATGCGAGATTTGGGGGTAGGTGCATTAAGGTGGTAAAACCTGATGGGGATCCAAATATTACCTCATTTAAAATCAATTAAATTTTTAAAAAGACGGGGTTCAGGTGAAAGAGGTGACCGAGATAGATGGGAGATGCAGGTGGGAGATGTACGTGGAGGCAGCGGCACTGTGGGCAGTGGTGGTAGAGGGGGTGCAGGTGGCGGGAGTGATGGTGGTGAGGGGGGAGCCCCAGCGGGGTTCCCTGCACAGGTGGCACTGAAGACATGGCAAGGCAGAGGCGTGGCGCTGTGAGGCTGGAGGTCGTGCAGCGGGCAGGTCCGGGGCTCCTCTGCCAGCCCCCTTCCTCCCCAGGCTCAGCAGTCACGTCTACGAAAGGGACTGATGCAGCGGCCGCCCCTTCTGAGGCTCTGTGCAGCACAGGCACTGTGGGGGCCTCTGCCCTGCCTCCCAGGGGAGGGTGATCCTGGGGGGCCTAGGGAGGCTCCGATGGGGTCAGGGTGGCGATGGACGCAGGATGAGGGGGTGTTTGGGCTACCTCCCCCCAACTTGCTGCGCAGGGCCTCCAGGCCCTCGCCACTGGGGGCGGTGGGGGAGGGAAGTGATGACAAAAGCTGCTCATGGTAAACAGCTCTGACTGCAGCCCTGATCGATTTGGGCTGTGAGGAACTGTAATTAGATTGAACACCAGAAAGGGGGGAGGCAAGCAGAGCCTCTTTTTGCTGTGATCGACAAAATTCAAACTTTTTTCTTGCCTGTCCTTCGTCTGGCTCCTCCCCAGCGTCTATGGGGGTGGGGGCACTAGGCACTTAATTGGAACAGGAGGCGGACTAGGAAGAGACAACCCACAGTCTCTCTACCCTGGCTTCCGTCCTGCCCTGCCTGGACTTGCTGTGCAACCTTGGGCAAGTGGATTACCTTCTCTGAGTAAATACGGAGAAAAATCCCCTCCTTGTGGAATTATCAAAAGTATGGAAAGATAACATACACTTAAGACTCTTGAGATGTAAAACTCCTGCAAGCTCTTTGAGAAGCATTTGTATCTGTCTCTACTGCTTATGTATGAATTTGTGAGTAGACTGCTGAGGGAATGAATGAGTATGAATGAACTGGAGAGTATAAAAGATAGTTGAGAAGGGCCTCCCTTGTAATTTAAAGGTCTGGGACTGAGGTTTTTACTCTTTCCTTGTATTTGATGTCTGGGACCCAGATTTCCCTTTGAAAGAATGGGGGACCTGGCCTCCTTCCAAGACCCTCAAAGACAGGTCAAATTCCAAAGAGATGAGAGGTCAAGGTAGTTCCTTGTATGTCCTTGCAATTTTTTTTAAGCAGATAAAATATGAACCTATATTAAGTGTTTTTTGTGCACAAAAAACAACCTAGTACCCTATTCATTCACTGTTTGGCTTTGTCTTTCAGTATCCATTCCCAAGAAATGTCAGTTTCTCAACCTCGTTACAAATACAGTCTTTTGCCTAATTTAATATTCAGTATTAATATTATTAGGATTTCAGTGAATATGGTCCACAGCTGAGCCATACATAGGATTGCATTTCCTTTCTTGACAACTGTTTTTCTAGGAGTTGATGGTTGCCAAACACAAATTCTTTTCACATTCCTTAACAAAATGCAAAACCAAATCAACAGGATTTTCCACACACATCAGGTCATCCCTTTCCATTGGTACGCTTGCCCTGATTTGGATGGGACTACCCTGTATGTCCTTGATGTCTTTGTCCCACTGTCTTCCAGCCTCCCCATTTCATAATTGTTTGGGGGACTCCTTTTCTCTTTCTCCTAGGTTGAATCACATCTGAATCCCACAGCTTCCGTTTTTTATTTACCTTATCATTTTGATGGAACTCATCCTCCAGTAGCTTTCTGAGAAAGGGTACATGGAAGTCAACTTTTAGAGACCTTGAATATTTGCCTCTATCTTTATTTCACCTTTGTGTTGATCTCTGGCTGGGTATATAATTGTAGCTTAATATTATTTTCCCTCAAATTTTTGAAGGTATTACTCTACTCTCTCCTAGTTTTTGAGAAGTTTTAAAGCCACCCTGATTCTAGTCCTTTACATGACATCTGACTTTCCTCTCAGAGCTTTGGTGATCTTTTTATTCTGGGAATCTGTATTTTCACAAGGATGAGCCTTAGGGACTGTCTTTTCCCCCACTCATTGAGTTGAATAACTCATGGGCTTTTTAAAATTGGACTTTGATGTCCTTCAACCTTACTTTTTTTATCATTATCTATTTGGTAATCTCTAACTCTAGTTTTGGATTGCCTCTTAATCAGATGACAAACCTGTCCAATTCATATTCTAACTTTATTATCTTTCTCTCATCTTTCCACTTCTGTATCTACTTTGTTCTATTTCTTGGGATATTTTCCTAATGTTATGTCCCAGTCCTTATACCAATTAATTTGTATATTCAAATTCTGAGTATTTTCTTAGTCTTTAATAGTTCTTATTCAACAACTTTCTGTTCTTGTTTCATAGATACCTCTCTTGCCCTCTAAGAATATTAGCTGTGCCTGCTTTGTCTGTTCTGAAATCACCCTCCCTACCATTTTTCCCCTTTGTTTCACTTTCCCTCCCTTCCCACTCCCATCTTTTTCATGACAAGCTTTTCCAAAGTGTCCAGTAATCTCCAGCCACCTCTCTTACTTAATCATAAACCTTAACACAGTCAAATGAGCCTGCTATCCCAGGTCATAGGGAGGCTGGAAGGGAAGTGTGCATCACTGGTTCACATAGGAGAATCTGTTGTCCCCAAGAAATGAGCCACAGCACAGAGGACATTCATTTGGGGGGACAAGTGTGGACTCTGATCTGGCATGCTATCTGGCTCATACTGTTTCAGAACTAACAAGCCAGCTTGATGCACGAACCTATTAGACCATCAGGGATGGCAGCAGGGATCTGCTAGTACAACCTGCCCCACTAACCACTTCTAGGAGTGACAGAGCAGCTGGGGCAATGGATTTGCAGGAGGCACAATGGGGCAGGTGCTCTGCCACCTACTGCCCTGACTAGTATATGGAGGTTCTGATAGAGCCTCTTTCACCTCTGGGAGGAGGACTCCAACCCTAGGCAATGAACTCATCTCTTCCACCTACCGTCCCAATGCAGTGAGGACATAGGGTCCACTTTTAGGATGGGGCAGGGAGGAGCCAGATTGAGGGCTACAGCCTCCCTCCACCACCCTGAGCGGCCATGTTTTCCCTTTACAAACATTTCAACCATGGAGGAGTGTTGTGGCAAGCCTGCAGTCTGGTAAGGGGGGAGGGGGAGCTGGGAGGCCGGGAGGCAACCCAGCCTCCCAGCCACCCCACGAATCTTACCCTGTCTCTGGCCTCTCTCATGGTCTCGCCTCTCCTGTAGTCACTTGTCTTCTTGTAACCGTTACCTGTCGTCTCATATCCGCGCTGCCATAGTTGTCTCTGAGTAACACCGCCCTAATATCCCTGACCTCTAGGCGAAGGTGTGCACACTTGCACATGCGCACACACTCATGCTCAGGTGTCCACAGTCAGGCACTCACCTTTTACGTTAACAAGATCAAGGCTGCAGGTGATAGCTACAGAGGCCAATGGTATAAAAGCCTGAGCAATTTAATTTACCCTGCAGGCAGCCTCCAACAACCTTCTCTTCCCTGGTGCCACTGCCACGTGACCCTAGGAAAGGGAGGGGTGATGCACACCTACAGCTCCTCCTCAGGTCCTCCAACTCCCAGTGTCCTTTCAGGCAGGCTAAGCCTGAGTCTCAGCCTGCCGGTTGGGGGGGAGCTCAGACACCAGAATCGGGCCGTAGGCGCCAGCGCTTGTGGTCAGGCCTCAGAGGAGCTCAGGGGAAGAAGTTGTCACCGACCTTGAGAACCCAGTTATGTCATTCCAGGGGAGGTTACTGGGGTTTGTGATGCACCCCAACGACCTATTAATTACCCGCTTCTTTCACTAATAACTGGAATAGGCAGTTCCCATGACATTTCTCTCACATCCCCCAGGGGTGGGTTGCAGAAGGAAGGGGGGAAGCCACTAACATCAGCGACATGGCTGGCGCCTTGGAAGGTGGTGAAGGGTTGGGGCTAAGAGGGTGGGGAGGGGATTAGCCTTCAGAAGGCAGTTGGGAGCAGGGTGGCGAATTTCACTATGCAGATGTACTCATACAGCGTCCCTTTCTTTATCTCCTCCCCTCCCCCCACCTGCCTCTTCCTCTCTGTCTGCCCCTGACGGCCTGCCCTCCCTCTCCTTCCATTTGTCTCTACCACCTCTTGCCGCCTCCGGGCCTCTCTCTTCCGGTTCTGCTTCACGATCTCGCTTTCCCGGTCGCCCTTCCTCCTGCCGTTTCTGTTTGACCGGCTCTGTCCCCGCTGCTTCCCCCACCTCCCCCGGTTTCCCCGCTTGTTCTCCCTGGTGTCTGCCCCGGCCGGCCGCGTGGTGGCGCTGTTGCCCGCTCGCCCGCAGCCTGCAAGCGCAAGGAGCAGGAGCAGCAGAAGGAGCGCGCGCTGCAGCCCAAGAAGCAGCGCTTGGTGTTCACGGACCTGCAGCGGCGCACGCTGATCGCCATCTTCAAGGAAAACAAGCGGCCTTCGAAGGAAATGCAGGTCACCATCTCACAACAGCTCGGCCTCGAGCTCAACACCGTCAGCAATTTCTTCATGAACGCACGGCGCCGCTGCATGAACCGCTGGGCCGAGGAGCCAGGAGCGGCCCCCGGGGCCCCCGCGGGCGCTGCCTCGACCTTCTCCAAGGCCTGAGGCGTCTGGGCCGGGCGCCCTCCCTGCCTCGATGGCCTGGGCGCTGTCCCCCCACGTCTCCCCCCAACTCCCCTACCCTGCTGGCCCGGAGACCCGCCCCAGGGGCGTCTGGAGGGGGTGCAGTCCGGGCCCCCCACACCCAGGGAGGGGACGCAGCACACACCCCATCCCAAGTGCACAAAAAGGGCCCCTTCTCTCCACCCCAGCCCCCTTCAGGCCAAAGGAGGTCCTCCTCCCAGCGCCGCCGCCGCCGCTCCAGAGGGCAGTGGGTGAGAGAAAGGGACTCCCAGTTCCCTCTCGATTCAGGACGTCCAGGGGGGCTCGAGAAAAACAGGGCTCACCGTGTTGTCCCTTAAAGCGGGTCAAGAAGCACATACTAGATATATAAACCGGGTATTTTAAAAAAAGGAATTTTAAGAATAACTCCTCCTTCGCCAGCCCCGCCCCGCCCCTACAGAGGGAGGCAGGAAGACCCTTCCCCACCACCCTCCCCTCCAAAGCCGCCAAAACCCGCGTGGAGTTGGATCCCTGCTCCGACCCCGCACCCAAACCAACCCCCATCGCTGGCAGAACTGCCCCCACAGCCAAGAACCCAGCTGCTCCTCCGGCGGCCAGGAGTCCTTGTGCCAAGAATTGCCTGCCTTAAAGTCTGGGGAGGGCCCGGCAGCGGCGACCATGCGGCACCCAGAGGCGCGCACCCTTCCCCACCCCTGTCCGGGACTGGCGGGCACGGCAAGCTCAACATGCGGGTAAATTCCAGTCGCCTCCCCTCCCTCGGGACCCCTCTGTCAGTTCACTTTACTTTTAGGCACCTTGATGAATAATGAATGACACACAGGGACAGACAGACCCCAGGAGACAGAAGAAGCAGCCAGATTCCACAGAGAGAGGAACCCAGCACCGCGCCGTCGGAGGCCCTGCGTGCTGGGGTCTTGGGGTTGCTTGCTGTCTGCTTGGAACCTTCTGGAACTCACCGCCCCGCCTCCTAGCCCTCAGGGGGCGCTGCACCGGATTGTAAGGGCAACCAGGGTGACTGCGAGGGCTAGGTCTCTCTCCACGGAGAGAAAAGAGATGCCGAAGAAGGTGGAATCTGCTTGTTCCGGTTTTTTTGCCAAAAAAATTTAGGAGGGAAGGGTCAGAAATGAAGACGAGCAGCCCCTCCCCCCACCCTCCTGCTCGTCTCTTCTGGTCCCCCCAAGACTGGCCAGCAGCTGGATCCCAAGAGTTCGTCAGGGGTTCAAGATCTGAAGGCTGGAAGGAACCTCTCCCCCCAAAACCCTGTCCCAAGCGCCACCTCCCCGAGAGGTGGCTACCCCCCTCGGGCCCCTTGAGAATGCAAAAGACATTTCTAGAGAAATGCCCCTCCCCCAGGTAAAGGCTACCTCACTCAAACGTTCATGTCTGTGATTGAAAAAAATCACGCCTGATACCAAAGATTTCCCCTAAGGACTTGTGCTGGATGCTTCAGTTCCCTCACCTGGGGACCAGGTGTGTGTGAGGTCCCTCTGGGCCCTGCCCTCCAGGTGCCCCGCCCCCCACCGAGAGAGCGAGAGAGTGAGAGAGACAGGGAGAGAAAGGATAGTGATGTCGATGAGTGCCTTTTTCTTGAACCAAAGATATGTGTGAAATGTTCTCTTGTCCTTATCGACTCGCTATTCTCTTGGCTTTTTAAGCAACCAGATCTGAGTGATGCTTCTAGAACCTTTTGGTGTTGGGGCAGAACCCCGAGTCCCCTTCCTCTCAGCAACCGCCCCCTGCCCCCAAACACACAGGCGTCCCCCGGAGCACACGCGCACTGCTGTCCTCACTGTGACCACTGGACTGGGGGCGAGCTGGCCCTGGGCACCTCCATCCCCTGCTCACCAACACTGGGCCCCGCTGGCCAGAGCACCTGCTGGCAGGAATTGCGCGCTCGTTCTAACTGTAGAACATTCTAGAATGGTGAAAGTGGTCATTTAGGGTCAAGCCCTGTTGACCCGACTCACAGAGCATCCCTGGGTTCTCCGGTCCCTTTCAAATACACTCGTGTGTGCACGTGAGCACACCCACCAGCCCCCACCCCGCCAAGCCCCCTTCACCAACCCATCCCCCAGCCTTCCCTGTCTCCCCTCGGCCCACTCTGTCCCTCCCCAACACCCAGTTGGTCATCACGTACCAAAGATCTTTCTCCACATAGGGAATGACACCTCCAGCACAATTCCTTCAAGCCTTTGACAATTTTCTCTGAAATACCTCAGAATATTTAATGTATAGTTTATGTGATAAAAAAAAATCCTTAGCTAGTTTTTGGAATACGTGACTTGAAGCTTTATACCGTTAAATTATAATTTTGCAGACGATGGTATGTCATTTCTTTGACGAGTTCCTGGGAGACATATTGAATGTCAGGGCAGTGGAAGCTGGGTGACAAGAGGCAAAAGGCAGAGAGTGTGAGGGAGAGAGACTGAGAGAGTGAGAGGGAGGAAGGACCAGGCGTTTACAGATTTCTTATTTAAACGAGTCCTTTAGGAAAGAGAGGGAGAGAGAAAAAGAGGGAGAGAGAGGAATAACTTTCTGTTCTCTGGTGTGTTGTTTCTCGTTTTTTGGAGTCATGTCTTATAAGAGTATTTATTATTCTGTGTGTTCTGTGTTCAAATGTAATTTAAGAAAAAAAGGAAGAAAAATGAAAAAAAGACACAATGGAATTTGATTTGATGCATGACTAATGTACTCTTTCTTGATGATTCTGTGCTGTGGCGGGTGGGGGGGTGGGCAGAGGCCCGGAACGGTGTTGCATGGTGTATCTCATGCCCGGCTGGCGCGGTCCAGCACTTTTTTCGCTGCTGTTTCTTTCCCCCTTCTAAGGAACTGTGTCCTGCGGGTTCGATGTGGCAGAGGCTCCGGTGGACAGGAAGGAACGAGGCAGGCAGGGGGCGCTCCCCCTCCCTATCACCGCAGGCCTGCCTGCCCCAGCCAGGCAGGGGTCCCAGCTCCTGTCTTGGTTTTGGGGAGCAAATGGGTGTCACTGCCATCTCAGACCCCCCTCCCACCTGGCTGGTTTCACATTAGCATGAATTCCAAAGTGTCTTGTTCAGAGGAGAGAGACAATCAGCTGATTTGAGTCTTGTTGCCCATGGGGAAGGGGCTGGGGTGCACCCCAACTTCCCCAGATCCAAAGGACCCGCTCGCTTGACCCCCCTGGGCAGGTACCACCCGGGCTCCACCCAGACACGCTCGGTCTCCTGGGCCCTGAGGGGGGCATGAGTTTGCCTGTCGGGCCTGGGAGGTGGGGGGCATGCACACACTCCCACCCATTTTGAGATCCTAGACAACAGAGGGGTCCCACATCTTTGCGGGGGTGCTGGGACAGTCTCAATTCCTGTGACACAACTTCTACCACTGGCCCTTCCTGTTCCTACTGGGGGAAAGCCCACTTTCCAGGACAAACTCCAGAAAGGAGGGACTGGGGTGACCAAAGGGGGCCCCCTCATCCCCTGAAGGACAGAGTTGGGAGTGCTGGGCCTGGGTGGGGGCAGCAAGGTATGCCCCAGGGCCCTCCCAGGGAGCCAGTCACCAGCTGGAACTGGGGCTGGTGAAGGTCCTCTGCCCAAAGCAGTTTGACCCGAACCAGCCCAGCAGACATCTGAACTCCTCACGGCCCCAGCAGAACCCCCTCAAGGGCTGGGCTTTGGAAAGATTGTCTCGGCCAGGGGGCGGGAGGCCCTGAGGCCCCCGGGGTGTAATCGAGACTGGACACTAGGGCCTCTTTCAGGGGAGACACTATTTGGATCAAAGTGCCCTCCCCTGTGTTAGGGGGAACATAAGCCCTCTCAGTTCACCTTCGGGTGACAGGCTTAAACGTTTTTTGTTTTTTAATCGTCGTTATTGTTAACCATTGCAGTGCTGGATGTTTTGTTTTGCTCCAATAAATTATTTTCTAGTCACTCACCCGAGCATGTGTGTTGACCAACTGGGGAGCAGGGTGCAGGATAGGGAGGAGTGGGGTTCACCCACCATGAAGGTGGGAGAGGGAGGAAGGGGGTGATGGAAGCAGCAGCCCACCTCTCCCAGCTTAGCCCTCTCTTTTCCGAACCCTGCCCTCTTCCTTGGCTTGGGTCCTCTCTGAGCCCCCAGCCCCACAGAACTCGTGAGCCAACCTGATCTCGACGTGATGATTTTGTTAGGGCCTGTCTCTGAGGCAGCCTTGCCTGCTGCTTTCTGGAGCCTGAAGTGCGAGATGGTTTAATTTAAGGAAAGAAACCAGGGCATGCTGGTTGGGGGAGTCTGGGTGGCACAAGAATTGGAACTTGGTGCCTCCTTGGTGGCACAAGGATTTAAGTCTCAGCACTGTGAAACTATCACCAGCCACGGCTGCATGAGTTCGATCTTTCCCATAAGGCACAGCAGATCTCTCCTGCCTCACCTGCTGCTCCCCTCAGCAGTGTATTTCCGTCAATCTGCCTGTTCTGCTCCCCACTCTGTCTAGTGAATCCTCTCAACCCCCACACCTCCGGCCTACACCCTAGTTCTTGTACACATAAATAAATCTTTAAAAAAAAAAAGGCTGGGGGCCTCCCCAGTGGCGCAGCGGTTAAGCACTGTGCTGTGGAGCTGTTGGAAGTGGCGACACGAGTTCGACGCCCGGCTGGGAGAATCCCACATGGCGCAGCAGACTTCCCCTGCCTCGCCCGCTGCTCCCCTCAGCAGTCTTCGATCTGCTTGTTCTGCCTGTTTCCCTCTTCAATCTGCCTGTTCTGCTCCCCACTCTGTCTCTGGTGAACCCTCTCGCTGCCCCATGCCTCTGGCCTGTACCCCAGCTTGTATGCATAAATACATAAATCTTAAAATAAAAAAGACTTGGGCCTTAGAAGCTGCCCTGGGAGGGGTCAGCAGGCAGCAAGCTGGGAGCAAGGACTATCTTCTCAGACTCTTTTTTCCCCTCAAGAGCCATAAAGCTTTATCTATACAATTTACCACACCATGAAGAAAAAGCTTTCCCTGCAAATCCCCACTGGGTCACTAGAGGTCAGTGTTTTTTTTTGTTTTTTTTTTTTTTTTTCCAGCGGGCAAGGCAGGAGAGGTCTGCCGCGCCATGTGGGATTATCCCCGGCCGGGTGTCGAACTCGCGTTGCTGCTGCCAACAGCTCCACAGCGCAGCGCTTAACCGCTGCGCCACCGGGGAGGCCCCAGGTCAGTGTTTTTGATTTTTTTATGTAGTCTCAGAAAAAAAAAAAAAAAAGGCAGCATGAGCTGAAATGAGCCCTGGGTTCAGATGGACCCCGATTTATTAGAAAAAGGATGGGGAGCCCGCATCTTTGGGAGAAGACCTGGTGCTTGTTGGGTGACCTTCTCTAAGCCAGGGAAGTCACGCCCTCTGGAGAGCCAGGTGGCGCTTGTCTCCCTCTGGGCACAGGTGTCTGGGGGACAGCTGCCTCTCTGTGAGTCTGGGCTCCACGTCATGGGGTTCCCCTTCATGGATGATTCTCCCACCGCTGCGGTTTCCACCAGGGATGGTGGGGTCTCATGGGGAAGTGCCACCACCCCTATTTGGGGGGCTCCTTTTGCCAGATGAAATCAGTCATGAAATCATCCAAAGGGACATACTCCTCTCTAGGGGTGCTGACGGACTCTGAGACCTGTGACGACTCTCAGAAGGTGGCAGCTGACTTCTCGGCGTGAAGGGGCTTCTCAAGGCAGGACGGTCGGCGTCTTCTCGGTTGACGGCGGATTCAGGAGGAGAATGCGGTCATTGCTCGGGGCCCGGTGGGGACTCCTGGATGGTTGTTGATGAGAGCTCCTGCAAAGACCCACACTGCCAGTCCGGAGTGGGGGGCAAGGTTTTGGAGTTGGAGAATTGGTTTTCCAAATAAGAAGGGGACTGCTCAGCCGCAGTCGGGGAGGAGCCAGCCCCGGCAGCGGGCTGGGCGTCCTCGGAGGGCGCCATCCCCCTGTTCCTGTGCTTCTTCCCCAACAGCGACACCTTCGGGGTGTGCCTGGGCGACTCATTTTGGGCCGACTGCAGCTCGTCCTCAAATGGCATCGTGGGGTCGGCCAGCAAGCCGGCCGCCGTTGTCCTCCGGAGAATTGTGCCCTGAGTGATAAGGTCTGCGTAGCCCTCGCGGTGGGAGAAGGCGTAGCTGGAGCGCCTGGCGCGCGCTTCCCTCTGCAAATAGTGCGCAGGCTCCACGGTGATGATCTCCTCGGTGGGCGCCTCCACCTCCACCTACGGGGCAAAGTGCAGGGCAAGTCAGCAGCTCCCACCGTGCTGACTGGCCTGTGGGCACCTGCCTCCCTCAGCGGGGCCATGAAGAAGCCTTGGCCACCGCCGACTGGCCAGACCCCGCCCTCACCAAGTTGACCCAGCTGGAGTCTCCCTGGGACTTGACTTATTAGCCAATCAGAGTCCTGCTCTGGGACTTCACTCCGGAGCCGGGACCTCGGGCAGCACAGCGCACAGCGGGGTCCTCGGGGGTCTCCAGCCCCGCCCCTCCCAGCCCCACATCTCTCTGGAGTCCTTGCTCCCAGCATAGACTCCAGGCGGCGGGGTCCCAGGAATAAGCAGTGGGGGGGTCCCTCACCTTAGGGCGTGGCTTCTTGAGGGCCTGGCGGACGAGGCGCAGGGCCAGCACCGGCAGCGTGTTCAGCGACACGTTCAGCAGTATCGCCAGCAGGACGAAGGGGTGGGCCAGCACGTTGCGGTCAGCGTCTGGTGACAGGGCAGGGTCACGGCACGGCCCCAGGACAGAGCCTTCCAGAAGCTGCTCCGTGCCCCCCGCGGCACCTCCTCACCCCCCTTCACCCCAGGGGGCCTCGGTGCAAATCCCCAGACACGTGCATGCCCCGCGCCAGCACCCTGTCCCCCGCTGGGGGCTCACACAGAAACGAGAAGGCCTTGGGGAAGATGCTGAAGAGCCAGGCGCTCTGGGTGGCGCAGGTCATGGCCGCGTAGGCGCTCAGGCTGAGGAGGACGGCCAGCACAGACAGGACTGTCCAGTACTTGATGATGAGGACCACCTGGCGGGGAGGGAGCGGTAACGGGGAGCGCCGAGCCCTGGAGGGGGCGGGACGTCGAGACCCCGAACCACAAAGGCCCCGTGAGGCCCGGAGGGCGGGGCCTAGACCGCAGCCTGGGGTGTGAGCCAGGGCGCCGCCCACCTCCATGGTGACGGACAGCAGGCTCGACAGCGCCATGACCACCGCGAAGGACTGATAGTCGCTCAGGTTGGCAGGCCAGGACATGTCATCGTAGAGCCACCGGGTCATGAAGAAGTTGACCAGGGAGGTGAACACGCCGTGGGCTACGGCTTGGGCAAAGACCCCGTAGTTGAAGAGCTCGTCCTTCTGGCCCGCGAGGTACAGTTCCGGCAGCTGCAGGCTCCGCTCTGCGCTCACGTCCTGGGGAGGGGGCGTGGTGGGCTCCTGCAGCCGGGGAGGGCCCGCGCAGCCCGGGGTGGCCCCTTCTGTGGCCACTTGCCACATGTGGCTACTTGGATTTAAGTGGATGAAGACAAACGGAGGGGCGGGGCTGCAGGCAGGCGGCACAGCAATGCCAGTGTGCTCGGCAGTTCGCCCCGCTCTGAACGTGCCCTTACGGATGGTTGAGATGGTGAGTTTTATGCTATTTGCATTTTATCACAAGAAAAACCAAATTTTTTAATGAAGTGAAATGAGAAATCCGCTTCCTCGGGTCACACCAGCCATGCGGTAAATGCTCCTCCTCACCCTCGTGGCCGGGGGCCCCCTCTCTGTACAGCATGGGGAAGGGATATTCCGTCATCGGGAAAGTTCTACTGGACCACCCGAGTCAGGGTCACTCATCCAGGGCCTCTCAGAGCTGCAGGCGGGGTTACCGGGAGAACGGTCTCTTCTGACCCCCCCTGCTGTGGAGAGGGGCTGACCGTGGGGACTGGAGGCTCCCACAAAGGGAGAGGCTGGGCACTCCCCGCACTGACCCGGCACCAGCTCGAGCTCTGGGGAGGGCAGGTAAAGGAGCCAGCTGGGAGGGCTGAACTGAGCCCCACAGGGCACCCTACCCCTGGGGCCCAAAGGCAGCCCTGCCCCGGCTCCTGCAGGTCCCCGGGGTGGAGAGGTGGGCAAGACAGGAGCGTGCGCCACGGGGTGAGGCTCACCTGTTCGAAGAGCCCGATGTAGAGGACGGGCAGGGTGCTGTAGAGCAGGTTGAAGAGCGCCAGGAACCAGCCCTCGTACAGGGGCTGAGGGGAGAGGGCAGGGGGGCGGTCAGCTCAGAGGCCGAACTACCAACCACAGACACGCATTGTGGGGAGTCGGCCAAGATGGCAACAGAGTGAAGACAGGGGCTGGTCTCCTGCATCTACTCGCAACCAGCTGGGGCAAAGTCAAAACCTGCGAGGATAACTAGGCGATTACAGGGCACAACCCGAGCCCGGCCCGGCGGAGGGGCCAAAGCCCGCAGTGACTGAGGCTTACATCAGCCAGAGTCGAAGCACCAGGGAGCCACGCACCCTGCGACTCGGCCTCAGCGCCGACCTGTGCCCTTCACCGCATCCAGCTTGAATGTAGCCTCGGGGTTGAGGGTGGCATGAGCTTATTTAAGATATTTAGGCTGAGGAGTTGGCCTAGGGGAAAGGCTCACTGTGGACCCCACCAAACTCAGCACCCACAGCCCAGCAGGAAGTCTGCATTCCTGATGCTTACTGCTTCCTGGTAGCACTGCCTACAGCAAGCCCTTAGATCTTGGTGTCTCTCTTGAAACAAACAAAAAAAAAACAGAGGGCCTTGCAGGTGGCCTAGGGGTTAGTCTAAGTGCTATCACCACCTAGACCTGAGTTCGACCCCCGGCCAGGGAGCTGATCCACACGGCGCAGCAGACCTCTCCTATCTCCCTGCTGCTCCCCTCAGCAGTGGATTTCAGTCGATCTGCCTGTTCTCCCCACTCTGTCTCTGTGAATCCCCTCACCACCACTGCTCCCTGCTTCCGGCACCTCTGGCCTACACCCCTATGCAGAAATAAATCTTTAAAAAGGGAAAAAAGGGCCTCCCTGGTGGTGCAATGGGTTAAGTTGCAGCACTAAGAAGCTATCCAGAGCCAGTGCAGCGCGAGTTTGATCCCAAGCCAGGGAGCTTCCCACAGGGCGCAGCAGACCTCTCCTGTCTCTCTGCTGCTCCCCTCAGCAGAGGATTTCAGTTGATCCGCCTATTCTGCTCCCCACTCTGTCTCTGGTGAATCCTCTCACCCCCCCACACCTCTGACCTACACCCTAGTTCTTGTATGCATAAATAAATAAATCACTGGGAAAAAAAGGGAAAAAAAACCAGAGATCCTTACAGGAACAGTTAACCCTAGGGCTGGGGCAGTGAAGTCCAAATGAGCCTGGGACTTGTTTATGCCAGAAAATGAGAATTTGCTCAGAGAACGGCAGGCGTGGGTCAGACAGGCAAACCAGGCAAATTTGAGCAACAAAATATGCAATAAAAGAACCGTCCATGCCGATCTGAATAACTGAATAAATAACTGAATGAAGAGAGGGGAAAGGAACAGTTCTTCCTGCAGAAGAATTACAGCTGATAAGTGCAGAGGACAGAGCCGAGACAGCTGTGGGGAACTGCAGGGTCGGGAACGAGACCCAGATGCGTTCTCATCCCAGCTGTTTGACGCTGTGCTGGCCCAAGGAGCCATGAATAACAAGGAAATAAAAGACACCCATATTGGAAAGAAAGAAAAATGATCTCCGGGCCTCCCTTGTGGAGCAATGGGTTAAGCACAGTGCTATGAAGCTATCCAGAGCCACTGAGCCACTGCAGCACGAGTTCGATCCCCAGCCAGGGAGATTCCCACATGGTGCAGCAGACCTCTCCTGCCTCGCCCACTGCTGCCCTCAGCAGTGTGTTTCCATTGATCTGACTGTTCTGTTTCCCACTGTGTTTCTGGTGAATCCTCTCCCCATCCCATACCTCTGACCTACACCCCAGCTTGTATGCATAAAAAAATAAATCTTAAAAAAAAAAAAGTGAAACGATCTCCATTTGCAGATGGCACAAGGCTTTTTGCAGAAGATCTTAACCATCTAGAAACAATAGAGACATTAAACAATCTAGTAACTAACTAGAGACAGTCAAGGAATTCAGCAGCAGTGCAGGGCACGGGCTGGGCACAAAAAATTGGTTTGTGTTTCTATATACTAACAACAAACAATCCCAAAGAGGAATCTGGAAAACTTCCATTTACAGTAGCATTTCGAAGAGTAAAATATCTAGAATTTAAAAAGCAAAACAAACAAAATAATATGTATTTCTCAAAGCAGTCTCTATAAAGCTCCCTCTCATATGCCTGGCTCCCTCTCCCAGTCATCTATTTTCAGACAATTTGCGAAACAAAGGGGAAATCACGGCCCTGTGACCCTTCTAAGGGTCCAGACAGCACAGAGCCTTCACCACGATCCCCTCTAGAGCCTTGAAATTGGGGATCAGCCCCCCACCCCCACGTCTTAACTTCTCTGGCCATTATCTTCCAGTTCTCCTCTCACCTAGAAGGAGTTACATCAAGAACATAAGTCCTGCACTTGCCTCAAAATTCTAATATGCCAAATATGGCTGAAAATGTTAGCCGTAGAGCTGGGCAGGAACCGTCCCCTCCCTTTGTCTGGGTTCTATACCTCTATGAATAGAGCCACACAAAAAGTATGCATTGTCCAGAGACCTTGGGCAGGCCCCACCCCATGGAGACCCTCAGGATGGACAGAGCAGCCCCAGAGGCAGCTCCTGCCTGCGTACCTGGGCACTGAAGCCGCTGTAGAAAGCAAACCAGACCTGGACCATCATGCAGGCTATCGTCTTATAGATGAAGTAACGCAGGAATTTGCAGACGCGCATGTAGGACCAACGTCCGTGCACCAGCAGCAGCCTCTGCAGGAAGCAGAACTGAGCCAGCACGTAGTCACTGTTCTGGACCGCCTGCATGCCCTCCTGGCCCGCCAGTCCCACGCCGATGTCTGCCGCTGCGAGGGCACGCACAGCTTGTGGGTCCCAGCCTCCTCCCGCTGGTTGCCCCCTCCAGCCCCGCTGCCCGGCACCCACTCTTGATCATGTTGACGTCGTTGGCACCGTCCCCAATGGCCAGGGTCACCACATTCTGGTACTTCTTGACCAGCGCCACGATCAAGGCCTTCTGCTTGGGGGTCACCCGGCAGCAGATGACCGCCTGGCACTTCGAGGCCAGGCTGACAAAAGCCCGCTCCCGCAGCACCTGGAGCTTCTCTTGGGTGTTGAAATCCTGGTCATGAGGTACCATCCTCGTGTTCCTCCGCTGTATGCCGAGGACCTGCCAGAGCTGGGACACGCGCCGGGCCTGCAGGAGTTCTGCCCCCTGCTCCCAAGGCTCCTGCCAGAACTCGTCCACGTTGGGGACCAGGACGCGGGCCTCCTTGCACAGGGCCAGGAACAGCTTGTCCTGGCAGGCAGGGATGGGAGCATGGGGGAGGCGCATCACTCTGCCTGCACCCCTCCCGCTGTGAACAAGCCCCCAAACCCACAGCTGTCCCAGGCCTCCTGTCCCAACCCTGGCTGGACTTGACCGCGTCCCTCCCTCCTTCCAGTCCCTCTGAGAACACTTTCTTGACTAGCAATTGACCTTCCCGGGCCTCCGCTTTTCCAACATCCCAGCTGGGGTCCTTTCAGTGGCAGGGTGCCCCCATCCCCAGCCTGCTGTTCCTCCCAGCCCCCTCTGAAGTACCAGGGACCCTGCCCTGGGCCCTGAGCTGACACTGACCAGGAAATCCCCGTTAATGACCATGGCCAGCTTGACCTTTGACAAAATCTCTGGCAAGATTTTGTCCTCCAGACGGCCCTTCGTCTTCTGCAGGTTGTTGTTGCTCTCACAGTAGGTCTCCAGGATCCGACTGTGGGGGACCCAGCAGGAGGTCAGGCACGCAGGTCTATGGGGAAAGGGGGCACAGCCTTCCTCCGCCCTGCCCCCTGGGTTTCCCCCTCCATCTTGGAGTGGGAGGGAAGCCTCTGGGGGTCTGTTTGGGTGGAGGCTGAGGGCATTCTGCAGACGCCCAGGGGCAGCGTCTGGGCCATGGGTGGGTGCCTCTGGCCCTCACCCTCACCTCCCCCCAACACACATGCTGGCCCACCCCAGCCCACAGGCAACCCCACCCCCTTACTCTATGTCCTTCTGCTCCAGAATGAGCATGTCCTCCGAGAGTAGCTGGCAAGCAAAGCCTACGTTCACAGCGGTCTCTGCAAACCAGACAGGCTCATGCCCCCGCAGCAGCGCCCCCTGGTGGCCACACCCGCCCCACCACTAGACCCAGACTCCACCAATCACCGGCCTGCCCCGCCCCTGAGGCGGTCATGTGGCCCAGGCCGGCCAATGGGAGCCCGCCCTGAGACTCTGGCTGCAGCTCCGAGCACAGGGCCCTTCTCTCTGGAAGACGCGGTGCATGTCTCATGCTTGGGCCTGCGGGCAAGCTTAGTGACCCGGGAAAATGAGTTAGTGCCTTTAAAATCATCATCAGAAGAGGAAGGTGAAGAGAATCCAGACTGGTTTCTCTTTATTTGACCAAACTGTAAAATGCAATTTTAAATATTTGTGTATGGGGGCGGGGAGGGTTCTAGGGCATAAGTCCTAAAGCAGCCCTGTGGGCGCCCAGGTGTAGTGGGGTCCCGAAGAACCTGTAGGGAGATGTGACGGGAGAGTCAGGACTCCAGGGTCGAAAGACCTGAGGTTCCTATGTCTCTGGGCCATCTCAGTCAGGGGCCCTGAGATCCATGGACCCCACGGTGCCCACCTATCACTGCCGGGAAACGAGGACCCTGTTCATGGTGCCAAATGCCCAGGAAGCACTCAGCACAGCACCAGCCCAAAGGGGGCACAGGGTATGGGGGACCACGGCCTGCTTAGTCATTGCTACTCCTCTCCCCGGGAACAATCAGGAGGGCAGTGCTTCTCCAGACATTCTGATACTGGTCTCCCTGGAGGCCATGAGCTTTCTTCCCCCTGCAACCCCTCCTCGCGCTGGGGACAGCCGCTCTGGGACCCACCTTGCTTGTCCCCTGTGAGTACCCACACCTTGATGTTCCCTTGCTTGAGACACTGGATGGTCTCAGGGACGCCATCCTGGAGTTTGTCCTCGATGGCTGTGGCTCCCAGCAGCTGGGGGGAGGGGCAGGGAAAGACTGAGCCGGGACCCAGCTCCCTGGAGGGGTGAGCCCCCAGGGCTGGAGGGGGGCTTGCATCCGCACGCCCCCGTGTCCTTGCTCCGCTCACCTGGAGGTCCTGCTCCATCTCTTCGTACACTTGGCGCAGGGCCTGGGCCCGGGCCTGCAGCAGGATGCTGGCCTCCTGGTGCCTCTGCTGCCACTGCTCGAAAGTGTCCTCGTCCACCTCCTTGTAGGCCAGGCACAGCGTCCTCAGGGTCTGCTGGGCGAAGGACTGGGGACACGCCAGCCTGTCACCACCGCCCCTCCCCGGCCACGCCTCGGCTGCCCCCTTCTCCCTCTGCCTGGGGCCCAGGCCTTGCCCGTCTGCCGCCTCCCCCCCCAGGAACAGCCTCACTGCCCTTTGCCTGGCAGGTGTATTCCTCAAGAGCCTTGGTGCAACCCTGCCAGACCCCTCCCCGTTCAGGGCTCCCCTAGCCCAGGACCCCTCGGCTTGAGAATGTCTAGACCCCACACTCTGCCTCATTTTTCAAGAATGGGGGGTGAAGCCTTTGGGGGTGGGGAGGGAACAGGAAGGAGCCTGTGGGACTCCGCCTCCAGGTCTCCAGGGAGGACCCAGTGCGCACTCACCACAGGAGTGCCCTGGGGACCAAGTGACCCCAACATGGCTCCTATTTCTCCCCATCCTTCCATCCCTAGACTTGCTGCCTCAACAGGTGACCCCCAGTCTTATTTCTGTACTTGACTGGAGGTTGGGCGGCCTGAGAAGTTAGGCTTGGACTCACGGGGGCTCCGTAGGCACCAGTGCGCCAGCGAACCCTCTGTCTCTCCTGTGTCTCTGGTTCCCCACTGCTCCCTCCGGTGCTTGAGCCAGGCCATCTCGCCGGCCACTGGGCTCTGCGCTGTTATTCTGGCTGCACCTCCCCAGCTGCGGGTCAGACCAGATGTCCTTCCCTCCCCCAACCCAGTCTCTGAGCGGGACATTCTGCAAAGCCCCAAATGGGGGGGCATGGGGCATTCTTTCCACAGGCACTCCCCTCTGGCCCCTGGGCTAGGGGATGCTGGACCCAGCAAAGCCCGTGTGGAGCCCCAGAAGGTCAGGGCTGGGTCAGAGCGAGGGGGCCAGGATGAGATGATGGCTCAGTCAGGGCAGGGGCAGGAGGGGCTCCCTGGAGGCACCTAGAGGACTGAAAGTCACAGGGTGGAGGGAGACATTCTGAGCAGAGGGGAGAGTGTGTGCAAAGGCCCTGAGGCATCACCTGAGCTGGAGGGAAATTACAGGCTAGAAATTGGGATCCTAGGGAATCCCTCAGGGGGCCAGGAAATAGAAGCTGAACAGACCAGCAGGAGACAGAAAGAGACAGCCCTGAGAGCTGGGTTGAGGGGTTGGGGCTTCCTCTAAATAGAGGAAAGATTTGGAGCAGGAAGGGCTGAGTGTGCCTGGGACCCAGGCTCAGTGGGGGTGAGGGGATGTGTGTGTGCAGTGTCCAGGGCCAAAGACCAACCACAAGGGGTCCTTGTTAAAAGTACAGCTTCCTCCCAGGCTCTGGTGGTGAAAGACTGGGCAGGGGAAGGGGGGCTTTGTGCAGTGCATAACCAGGGCAACTGTACGTGGCCACCCTGGTGCCTGCAGTCATTTCTCTGCCCCTTCTCCTCTTCCGCCCCCCTTTTACCTGTCCCTGCCCTTCCGCCCTCCCCTTCTGCCAGGACTCACAGCCAAGGCCTCCTCTGTAGTCCACTCCACCTCGCTTTTCTTGGACAAGCGCTCAAAGATGACAGTGTCAGCGCCTTTGGTGTAGAGGTAGATGGCGCCCTCGGGGTTGCGCACTGTGGCAGGAAAAGCTCAACTGCCCACTTGTGCTCCAGCCGCACCCACCTCCACCCTGGGCAGAGAGATGGGGCGCGAGTCAGAGGCGCTCACCCAGCACTGACATCCGCTTTCGGACGCTGTTGAAGTCCATCATGGCCAGGACCTTGTACACCCGCTCCTTGCCCAGCTCCATCACCGTGATGGTGTCCTGGGTGCGGGACAGGAACACGTAGCCGAAATTCCGGGCTGCGGTAACCAGCGCCTCCTCATCCGGGGACGCTGCCTGGTACAACAGCTGGTCTGTCGAGGAAATGGAACAAGCGCTGGGGCCGGGCACAGGCGCACACCTGGGAGCCGGCACTGGGCACGCGCCACCCCCTTGCAGCAGACCTCAGCCCGTCTCCAAAGCATCCGAGAGGAAACGGGCAAAGTGGGGGCTCATCAAGTATTCATGGGATGATGGTCTGTTGTTCCTGGACAACCTCTAAGCCCAGTGAAAGGCAGGTGGATACTTGGTGCCCAGTCTAGGTGGCGTCTCTTCCCCACTTGCCAACAGGTCAAAAGCCCGGCCCTGAGCCGCTCCAGTCCAGGAGGGTGTGGGAGACGGCCTGGTCCCCTCTACAGTGGGGAGCGGAGGGGCAGCCCCTGCGACTCACTGCCCTTCTCCTCCACCATCACGGTGTGGCAGATGGCCAGCAAGCGCCAGAACTCCTGAACCATCTTGTCCTTTTTGCTTTGCACAGCATGCAGGAGCTCAGCATTGTGGAAGAGGAACTTCCCATCAGCAAATTTGTTCCAGAGGTAGGGGTTCACCTGGGGGAATGAGAGGGGAATGGGCCAGCTCTGGATTGGTCACTGCCCAATCTGTACCCCCAACCATCAGTGCTGCAGGGACCGGGACTCACCATATATGAGGACTGCTTGTCTGGACCTAGGGAAAGACTCTGCTTCAGGCCTCAGCAGCCGGGGATCCACACAGTGTCCTGCAGCCCCGCCCCCTCCCGGGGTCAGACTTCCCGGCGCCGTCTCCTACAGCCAGATAAGCCAGACCGAGGTCTCTGGACCTGACATCCCAAACCTCCAAGGACCCTCTGTACAAAAATGCCAACGGCATGGCCACAGCCTGTAGCTCGGGGGCTCAGGAGGGCAGGTGGGGTGGGAGCCAGCCCCGTGAAACATTCTGCTTGACCTCCTGTGCTGTCTTTTTAAAAGTTGAGCCTGGCTGCCTACTTTGAAAATGAGGTGATTTCACATATTAACCTGGTTCCATTGCGCTTCTAGAAACAGCAGAGGACTTGGCCTGGTGTTGACACTGCTTTGCCACAGACCCCGCTGCTCCCTGTCACACCTAAGACACTGGCTGAGGGTCAGGTGGGACTGAGCAGCAGGCACTGGCCCATTTTGGCTTCTAGTACCGATGATGGCCAACTATACCGGGTACCTGCTAGGTGGGCTGTCATCGGGCAAATGTCATAGGTGTGAGGACACGACCCTCAGTGGTCCAGCTACCAGCCACCACCCACCTCGGCTATGCGGCGGAGACTGTTGGGGCCCCTGGCACATGTATGGTCTGCAGTTGACCAGAGCACCATTAAGCCGCTTGTGACTGACTAAACTAGGCCGGGGCCAGCAAACCACACGCTGCCGCCCTGTGTGCCGCTGAGGACGGTTCCACTTTTCTAGATGGCGGGGTCGGGGGAGCGACAGAATATTATCCTGAGATTTGTGAAAATGCTATGAAATTCAAAATGAGTGTCCACATAAAGGTCTTTGAAAATGAAAAGAAAAACACTACTTTCTATGACATGTGAAGACGTTAGGAATCTTAGATTTCCGCATCCACAAAGAGGTTTGTGAAAGTTAAAAAGAATCCCATTTCGTGACACATGAAAATGGCACGAAATTTGAAATTCAGCACCCACAAATAAAGGAGTGTCGGCCAGTGGTTCCCTTGTGGACACAGGGTGGGGCGTCTTGATAGAGACCGCGGCCCAGGGAGCACCACAGCTAACCCCCAACAGGAGGGCGCCATGGGACTCAAGTTTGGGCTGGGGGTGCTGGGTATGGGGTGAACTCGAGGCCAGGTTAGACACCTATTGAGATCTCAGGGCGTGGCACCCTGAGGGGGCGCTGGGGGCAGAGCCGGGCAGGCCCAGGGAGGAAGGGCTGAGCGGAGTGGGGTCCCACCGTAGACAAAGCCATTGATGCAGCACTTCTTGAAGGTCATGATGTTCTGGGTGAGCGTGCCCGTCTTGTCCGAGAAGATGTACTCCACCTGGCCCAGCAGGTCGTTGAGGCTGGTGCTGCGGGCCATGGCGGGCAGGTCCTTCGGCTCGTAGTACATCTGCGCGTCCCAGTTGATGAAGATGCTGTTGCCCATGTAGATGAATTCAGTGCTGCAAACACATGCCAGTCACAGCCCGGCCCCTGCCAGGCTGCTCCGTGGGCCCCGGCTGAGGGGTGGTGGCTCACATGATGAACAGCGCCATAGGCACCATGGCACTGAGCAGGATGAGGAAGGCCCAGAAGATGAGGAAGGACTCCATGAACGTGCTGGGTACACGCCTGTGGGGCATGTAGTGGTGCTTGTCCTTGAACTCTTGCAGCTGGCACCCGAAGCCCAAGGTCAACACCGCGGAGATAAGCACCAGGGACAGGAAGATCTGTACCAGGACGGAAGGGCGGGTCATGTGGGGGAGGCCAAGGGTGGCACCAAGACACCCCAGGGACTCACCAACAGGGACACACTCTATGTGACAAAGCCAATGTGGGGATGGGAAGCCCCCCCCCGCCCCAACTATGCCATCGGGACGGGGGTTGGGGGCAGCTGGTGTAGGCAGAGCACCGCCCAGGCTTCGTGACTGCGGTTTTCAAGACGATAATGACAGTCACCCAAACAGACACAGTGGCCTGGGTAAAAAGTCAGGGACTGTTAAAGGCCAGTGGAGGACAGGTTAGCGCGTGATTATTTCCTATGGGCTTGGCAAAAGTCAAGATCAAAATTGATTTCGTAAAACATTTTTTGCAATTGTTATTTCAAAACGGATTCTCTAGCTCACGGGTGGCCTGGAGGATCAGGCCATTTGCAGCGGGGAGAAGCTGTGAGGCCTGAGAAGGGGCCCAGGCTCTGTCTGGGGGAGGGGGGCGCCCCTCCTCCATCGCCCCTCCCCAGGGCGGGGTCTGGGCACTCACCAGCAGCACCAGCCTATTCACCAGGAAATCAATCTTGGTTCTCTTCAGGTGGAAATTGCCGCAGTTCTTCATGATCTTTGTGTCAACACCTGCGGGATTTGGATCCTTCCATCCACGCCCCGGCCCACCCTTCCATCTCATACTAGCACCCCACTTTTCCAGCCACAGAAGGGAACTGGCCGGGATGTCCATGTCAGAACCCAGGGCCCAGAGAAACCAAGCCAGGAGCCCATCGCCAAGCAAGCAGGCGGCAGCCGGGCCTGGTCTTGTGATCCCACCGTGGGCGTCAGGGTGCTCCCCCAGCCCCCACAGGACAGCCCGCGGCCGGGGCGGGCCGGTACCGGCGTAGATGACCATTCCGTAGCAGGTGTCCGTGTTGCGGACCTTGCAGCCGCGCAGGAGGATGTTGCCGCTGTCCAGCGTGTACTTCTTGCCCTTCCACTCCAAGCAGCCCACAAAGTGGTGCATCCGGCTGTTGGGCTCCTCGCACACGACCTTGCCTGTGGGCGGCCGGGCCGCCGGGGCCAAGGGCAAGGCTAGGTTCTGCACCCCTCTTCAATGTGGTGTTGGGATGGGGACTCGGGACACGTTCCTGCCACCCTCCCGTTCTCGCCACCTTTGCAGGCCTGGCTTTGCCCCAAGCCTGCCCTGCCGGCACCTCCACCACGCAGCCGCCCCTTTGGCCCTGTGCATGCTGTTCCCCACGCCAGGACTCACCTCCCCCAGGAAGTCCTTCCTGGCCTCCCCGCCCTCCACCAGGCCGTTCAAAGCGGTCCTGACTCCCAAGGCCAGAGAATGAACTGACGGCGCCTGCCGCCCCACACCCAGCATCGCCCGACCCCCAGGCCCAGCGCGGTGGGCTATGGGAGGCGGATGGAGCCCCTGAGCACACTCACCTTGGAAGGACTCCATCTTCTTCATACTGGTCAGCTCGTGGTGGGTGACCATCGGGGCCTGTCGAAACTTCAAGTTGGTCTCCCTGGTGAGGAAAAGGGGAGTGAGGTCACAGGTGGGCAGACAGCCCTTGGGCAAGGCACCCCCAAATCCCTTCCAGAGTCAAACATTTTCTCCAAGCACCTACTGCGTGCCAGCTGCCACACAGGGGCTGAGGACGAGAGGGCCTTGTCCAAGAGCACTGGGCTTTGGCCAAAGGGCTGAGGCCAGACCCTCGCCTTCCACTTTCAGGGAAGCGCCTGGCACATAAATAGCCTCCAGAAAGGTTGATGCAAAGAAAGTGGGTCTCCTCCCCTGGTTTAATCTCGCCCCCCCTCCTGCTGACTTACAAGTGCCCCATAAAACACCCATGGGGTGAATAACCAAAATATCCAAGTCAGCTTGGTAAGCTCCCTCTGGCAATTGGGGAACCCCCCAAGGTAGGCTCCTCAAATGATGACTGTCTCACCCATCGATGTCAGCCGTCTCCACATAGCACAAGCTGCTGGGCTCCGTGCTGGCCAGCAACAGCAGATCAGCCTGGGGGCGTCAGGAGGAAACAGCATTGAGGGGGCCGGAAGGCCAAGCAGGAGGGGGCCCCCGAGGGGGCCACGCCAGCTCACCGGGACGATGCTGTCTCTGTGGAGACACACCAAGTCCCCCACGCAGATGTTCTTCCACCTCCTCCACAGGAACCTGCAGGAAAGAGAGGCCAGCAGGCATGGGGGCGCCTGAGGTCCAGCCTCAGAACCCCAGCCCGTGCCCATCCCTAGCTGGCACAGCAGGGTGCACGCACACATGCCCCTATGGTGCTTTTGGGGCTCAGCCCTCAAGGGGTGTCACAGGCTCCACTCCCACTCCCCTTGGGCTGAACCCTCTGCTCTGCAAGGGTTAACAATCCGGTCCGCTGCCTCTGTCACAGGCCCCCCCAGGCCTGGGAGACAACGGGCACCTAAGAAAGGTTGACCTGGCCCGTTAGACCTTCCCAGCACACCCAGAAGCGAGGAAGGGCCTGACCCTGCCGGGCAGCGCCCTGCGTGTCTGACTGCACTGGGTGTGCTCGCTGCCGGCTGCCTCACCACGGCCTCACCTCTTCCCCACCAGGATCTGGCAGGGCCTGTTGTTGATGACTCTGTCGTTCCTGTGTCGCCCCTGCACCAACGGGGTGGGGTCAGAGAGATGGTGCTGCCCCCGCCGCCCCGCAATGCCCAGGTAATGCAGGTGGCCCCACCCCCAGCCAGGTGCCTCCCCCGCCGCCAGCCCACACCACACAGCCAGGTCTGTCCAGGGATCCCCTGGGGGGCGCTGTCGCCAGGCCCACCTCATCCTCGAGGGCAGGCTGCACCAGCCACCCAGCATGGCTGCTAAGGTGATGCCCAGTGCGGCCACCTGGACAGCACCGTTCACAGCGACCTTCTACGGCCCAGCCCCCCACAGCCAGGGTCCGCCCCCACTTACTATGTCGTCCACCAGGTCTCGGGTCGCTCTGATGAGGAGGAGGCAGATGAATGGAACAAAGAGTGTGGGCCAGGGCAGCGTGGAGATCTCGGGGAAGGCCTGGCACAGAGTCTGGGTCACACCAGCTGTGGGGCAGCCCTGTGCTCCCACCCGGCACTCTGTGTCCCGTGGCCACCTGGCCCTGGGTCCAGCAACTTCCCATAAGCCTAAGGACATTGTCCCCCTAGGTTCCCCTTAATGCCCAGAACATTCCCTCACACAATGTCTCCCTTCGCTGCCAGCTCTTTCTCCTCCTCAGGAAGCTTGTTCCGTCCTCAGGGCCTGGCTCTCTCTGCGCCCCCACTCCTGCCCTCCTTCTTCCACTGCAATTCGTCCCCCAGGTCTGAGCTCCAGCCTGGGCAGCGGCCCTGCCTCTCACGGCCCACACCACACGGCCTCATGAACGTCACCCTCACCATCCTGACAGGGCTAGGGCCCTGGTGCTCCCCAGCACCCATCCTAGAAGCTGTACACAGCAGGTGCTCAAGAGATCTGTGGATAAAAGCTGAGTGTCTCACTTGACGAAGAAGGGAAAGGAGAGGCTGGGCAGGGGGCAGGGGCTCTGGAAACTTGCTCCCGCTGGCACAGCAGGGTGCCTGGCCCAGATGCCAGCCCTTGCCCTGCACCACGCTGCCCAATGCTGGGAAATGCCCAGTGGTCCTGAGGACACCCTCCATCCCTTCGTTCTCCTCATCCTTTGGGGCCAGTTCATTGAGCTGAGGCCAAGGACATCCTGCGGCCAACGCTGTTCACCCTGGGGAGGGGCCCTGCTCGCCTCAGACTTGCAGAGGAGTCACTCATGCACCTTTACCACCCAGCCCATATTGAGCACCCCCTGTGTGCCAGGACCTGGACGGGCAGAGGAGCGCCAGCAAGGAGGGTGCACCTGGTACCTGAGGGGGTGGAAGCTGACTACATGGACGAACACCCCGTGAAAGCTCCCTGGGCTCACAGAGCCATGAGATGAGGGTGGTCAGGGGGGGCTTCCCAGAGGAGGTGACTCCTCCCAGGGAGGGGGAGGTGCAGGGGTCAGCTCCTGGGGCTGCCTGTCGTTGGCCCACCTGGAGGAGGATGATCAGGAGGAAGTAGAGGTTGGACACGCGGTGGAACTGCTCGTACAGGTTCAGGGGCAGGAAGGAGAAGATGCTGTACTTTGCTGTGTGGATGATGTTGGTCTGGAAGGAGAGTCAGCAGGCATGGGGGCAATGCCCAAGCCTGGGCACCCCACCGCCTTCCCAGCCCCAGCCCGGCCTTGCCCCGCGCTCCACTCAGCATCAGCATTAACGGAGCATCTACGGACTGCAGGGCCTCCGGTCGGCTATACTGAGTTGCTGCTGCTGAATGCGAGGCCTTGAGCCTTGCACCAAGCATCTGCTGCCTGCAGGTTCAGGCGGCTAGTTGTGGCCCCAGTATTTCCCAAAATGAGATACGCGAGAGCATTTGGGAGTATCCGATGGACATGTTGTGCTTTAAAGGTCCTGTACTAACTTGTTTTAAAGCGATTTGGGGGGGTTGGGCGGGGGGAGGTGTTGGAGAGCCACGGAAGAGACATGGAAACTCGGGTGCCAAACCGCTGACTCAGTTACAAGGGGCACAACAGTGTTCACGGTTACAGTCAAATGTCAAGCAGATATGAGCACAGGAAGAACCCAAGTAGCCCCCAAGCAAGCCCCTGCAGGTTTATCCCAACAGCTCTGCTGGGGGAGGGGGAAACTCAGCCCCAGCAGGGGGTGGCGGGAGTGCCCACCTTGTATTTCTTCCTCTGCCAGCACAGGAAGACCTTCTCCCGGAACTGACTGTTGTATGCGCGGCTGTTGGCCTTCACCTCCCAGGTGAACGCTGAAGCCAGAGAAGGGCGTGTACTGCACGGGCCCAGCACAAACACTGACGACACCCCAGAGGAGGGCTAATGGGCCCGCAGGGACCCAGGCCCTGGGGGCCGCTGGCTGTGGCTGGGAGCATCAGCGCCTATAAACAAGCCGGACGCCCGCCTGGCCCTGCACACGGTGGGACCCCCACTCACTCCACATCTGAGCTATGGACCAGCCTCCCCCTCAGAACGGGCCCTGGGAAGCCCACTCCCACGCACCCTTCCGACAGAGGCCGCTAACCGAGGCCAGCGACGGCCAGCCAGGGCCACACAGCTATCTCTGGCCTGGAAGCTGAGTGTGCACTCAGCCACAGCAGTTGGGCGTGCTTGCTGGGCCTGCGGAGCGTGCGAGGAGGGTGGCCTCCCTGCCCCCTCCCACCTCAGCCTTGGTAAGGCCCCCCTCACTGACTCTCCCTTGGAGGTCCGTGCCCCCTGCCTGGGCACCAGGGCAGGCACCTGAGTTCTTCTCTTCTTCAAAGTCTTCCTGGTAGGCAAGACTGCCCATGCTGGTCGGGCTGTGGGGAAGAGAGGCCCAAGGTCACACTGTGCTCCTCCCTGGGCAGGCGGTGGCCATTGCCGTGCCTCCAAGGAGCACGCAACCTGGGGGTTGACCTTCTCTAAAATGTCACCTCCCCGTCCACTTGCTGTCCCTTCCCTGGGCTCGGAAACCTCAGCCACCAGCTATCTGTTCTTCCCTAGACATCCTCTGGCGTGGCAGCTACCAGCGTGACCCTTAAGCCTGCAAGAGCCGCCCATGAACCAGCCCCCCCACCTGGCAACGTGAGGCCGGCTCGCCTGCCGCCATTACAGTGGTGGGTCCCGCGTGGTCAGGATGAAGGATTCTACCTTTCGCCACTGCTCCGACCCCCAAGGTGGTCGGAGAGAGTCCAGGCCCCTATGTCCCTGGGGCTTCTTCTGAGGTGACAAAACCCACCTCCTCCAGGGGCTCCATGCTGCCCCCTCCTGTCCCAATCCCCACCCAGCACACATGCCCAGTCCGGTTAGGTGCTCGGTGTTCGCTGACTAAATGGGGTCCGAGGGCGCAGGTAGATTTCCTGAGCATGTAGCTGGGAGGCCAGGCTACCTTGGGGCAGCAAGCCGTGATGGGAGAGCTGGAGGCAGATACCAGGCCTTTCGCAGAGCCTGGGACCTCCCCCCCATTGCCAGTCACACCTAGTCCTTGGACGCTAGGAACTGGACTCTCCCCGGGCTCACGGATCCGGCCCCTGCAAACTACTCTTAACCAGCAGGGTTGGAAATGGCAATGCTCCTCAGGGGCTCCTTCCTCTCCAAGCCTGGGTCTGCTGTTTCCCCTGCCAGGAACCCCTTCCCACATGCCTGCTCAGGCCCTCCTCACCATTTGGATCTCAGTTTATACTTCTCAGACCGTCCAGGCTTGTTGGGATGCTTCCTCTGAGTCCCCCCTCTGCCTGTGGTGTCCCCCATCTCGGTTCCGATCACCTTCTCGCCACAGCTTCTTTCCCTGCCTGAACCATCGGCAGAAGCACCTAAGGGCTTTCTGCCTGCCGAGTCATGGTGTCCAGAGGGAAGGCCTGGCGCGGGGCCAGCTCCTGTGCTCCCGGGAGCCTGAGCAGGGCCAGTGCCCCTTCAGCAGATGAGGAAAACTGAGGCTCAGTTCAGCTGAATGAGGCTTAGCCAGTGGGACTTGGAAAGGGGGTGACCCACCAGGAGACGTATGGGGTTGAAGGGGATGCTGAGATGGCCGGAATCCACGCAGCTTATTTGGCGGCAGGTACACGCCCCCGGAGCTTTCTTCCACCTTCCTCTCATCTCCACTCACCAGGACGCCCATTAACACCGAAGCCTTTCCGCAGTGGCAGCGGCCCAGGGTTCGAAGCCCAGCCTACCGGGCTGGGCACCCGGATCCCGGGACCCGGGGCACTCCCGTCGCCCCGACGCCGCCCCGCGCGAACCTCCAGGGGCGCGGCCGGCCGCTGTGATGTCCCGCCCACACGCCGGTCTGAGTCCTGAGAGGCTGCGCGGGCTCCCGGGACGCACGGCCGCCCGACGTCTGCCGCTCACCTGCAGGCGGGGCCTGGCCGCCTGGGGAGGTCCGCTGGTGGCCAGGGCGGCGGACGAGGTGGAGCTGCTAGCCCGGTGCCAACGGGCTTGAAACGGGCGGGCGCGGGCCGGGACTGAGGTGGGGCGGAGCCAGGAGAGGGCGGGGCGAGGGGTGGGGCGGCCGCGGAAGACGGTGGAGGGCGGGGCTGTCCCCAGGAGGCCTCGGCCTCCCGCTGACGGGGCGGGGCCAAGCTGGGCAGGGGCGGGGCCGGCGACCGAGAGGGGTTCAGGCCGCGGCCCGAGGTCTCCCAGTGGTCTGGGTCTACTCAGGAGCAGCCGTCCAGAGGGCAGGGCGCAGGCCTGAGGGGCGGCCCGGGCACTGGGGCTGGACTCTGTGAAGCGGCGCATGACCAAGTTCAACGGGAACGGGACCGCCGCAGTGGTGTGGCCTCACCGGCGACAAGGACACCACCAGAAGCGAGATCTAAAATCCATACAAACATTTATTCTGTCCCAGCCCGGGGGTGTGGGGGGTGTGGGTGTTGGGGCTCTGCTGGGAACACTGTTCCCAGAGGCCTGCAGGCCCTGGGAGCTGGTGGAGGGCGGGGCTGGCTGGGTTCCGGAGGGCAGGGAGTCCGAGTGGGCTGGGGGTGGCCGGTTCCCACCCGCCGGGCTGAGCTGGAATCTTGGGCCCTGGGGGCTGCGGAGGCCTGGGCTGGACCTTCCCAGCCCACCCACGCCCCTGGGAGGGGGGGGACTCAGCACCAGGGTCTGGCTCCTTTGGGATGGGGGAAGACAACTGTGCAAGTCATCAGGTTTAAATTAAAAATAATAAAAATAACAATACAAAATAACAAAGACTACCCCGTCTCAAACAACCCGAGACAAGCCCGCCCTGTTGCCCCCGCCCCCTCCGCATGGAGGGCGCAGCAGGTGGCTGTGCTGCCCGGGGACACAGCAGCAGTCTCCAGAGGACAGAGGTCGGGTGGGGGGCAAGAGGCAGGGGCTGGACAAGGGGCTCCGGCGGGGCTGGGCTCCGGGCTGCTCTCGGGGCTGCTCTTGATGCTGGCTCGTCCCACGCTCTCAGTTCCCGTGTCTCGCTCGGCGACGTGGACAGGGTTAGCTCTCGAGATTTATTGCACTGTTTTGGAAGAGGCCTGGGGCAGAGGACGGGCCGGGGCTGCAGGAGAGGCGGCGGCGGCGGGTCACCGCTTGGTCTTGGCGTCTTCGCGGATCTTCCAGATAACCAGGTGCATGCAGGCGCTGGCATCCTCGCTGGAGCTGTGCCCGTCCACTGCGGGCAGGAGGTGGGGTGGCCACGGTCACGGGGGGCTCCCCTTGGGCTGCCCCCTTCCCGCCACCTGCCGCGCCACTCACCGTTATCCTGGATGATCTGCCTGAGGTAGTCGGCCATGAGGTTCCGCAGGGAGCGCTTGTAGGGGAGGCCCAAGCGGTGCGGGAAGAGCACAGAGGTGTCCACCACAGTGCTGTGGATGACCTGGGGGCGGGGCAGGGTCAGGGCCTGGCCACGCTGGCTCCTGGCCCCAGGCAGGGCTCCGGGAGGACCAGGGTGGAAAGGGGCCAGGGCTCTGGAAGGTTTCAGGGCGGTGTCCAGGCAGGGGCCCGTGGCGGGCCTGGGAAGGGACCCCTCCTCCCCCTCCCTTGGCGGGCTGGGCGCACCTGCCCGCTGCCCTCTGAGAACCCAGAAGGCCCGGGGCGCTGGGTACCTTCAAGGCCAGCAGGTCACTCTCCAGACTGTGTCCAATGAGGATGGTGTCGGCACTGAACATGCTCAGCAGGACGGCCTGGACATCTCTCAGTGAGATGCTCGTGTCGGCGAGGTCTGCCTCCGTCACCCCTGAAAACCTGGGGCAGGAGAAGTCGGGGGCCTTAGGGCCGCTGGGAAGGGCGGTAGGGGTCCCCGGCGTGGGAGCAGGACAGGGCCTGACCCCACATCCTGGTTCCGAGGGGCGCACCTGGTGTTGTAGTCCACGATCTCATTGTCCGGCTTGACAAAGGTGTCGTAAACCACCTGCATGTCTGTGTCCACCACTGTGACGCGCGTCAGCTCAAGGCCGTAGGTGGTGTAGGACTGTGGGGACAGGACGCGCCTTGGTCACTGACCCCCAGGACCACAGAGAGACACTCCAGGCCGAGTGCAGGACAGGAGCCCTGGGCCCCAGCCCTACAGGGGACGCTCGGGAAGCCGGGCCCAGCCCCCGTCCCCAGGCCCACCCAGCCAAGTGTCTCGCTGCGGCCCCGGGGGGCTCCCAGGGAAACTGGCTGTGGGCAGCGGGCACGCTGAGGGCGGAGGCAGGTAACTGACAGCACTGCTGAGCAGAGGCTGCCGGGGCTGTGACAGGCCTCAGCGCACGGACGTAAGGCCACCTGCGAGGGGGCTGGCACCCAGCTGCTGTTTGCTCCCTGTCCTAAAACCTGCACCAGGTCAAAAAGTTTTGGGCAGATGAGCCGCCGAGCCCCACCGAGCAGCACGGTGCCTGCAGCGTGCGGACACAGCCTACGGGCTCACCATTTCACAGTCAAGGGCAAAGATCCCTGGGTGAGCGTCTTCCGAGAGTTCTTTATCAAAGGTCTTCACAAATCCTTCGAGGTTTTCCTTCCGGCCATCCTGTACGTGTTGCTGAGGGTGGGAGGGAGAGAAAGTGAGGGGGGCAGGTGCCAGTGGCTCAAGGAGCAGGACCTCGGGGAGGCCGTGGGGGCCAGGCTCCCAGGGCCAGGCCCAGCCAGGTGGTCTTCACGGGTCGTCCTGATCCTTCCCCAAGGCCACCTGGTAGGCAGATAACTCAAAGGACAGGAAGGTGGTCCAGGGGATCAGGGCTCTGACACAGGCTGCACCCCAACTTAGCTCGAGTCAGGATGGGGATGGGAACCTGCTGTGAAGAAGCAGGGAGAGGGCTCTCAGGACAAGGGGAGGAGCAGGCCTGGGGACCTACCTTGGCAACCTGACAGCCGGTCGAGCCAATGGCGGCGGAGCAGCACATGTACTGGGTCTCCCAGCCCCCAGCCACTAAGAGGGAACAGTGGTCAGTGCGGCCCCAGCCCTGCCTATGCCCACATGTCCTGCGCCTGGAGTGGGGGCTTCCAGCAGAGGGAACCCAGTCCTGGGTCAAGGGGGTGTTCCCCGTGAGGCTGGGAGGGTTTAATTAAACCATAACTCTAGAAAGGGGGGCCAGGCCCTATCAGGGAGAAGAAACTGGAGACAGACTCCTGACTCTGCACAGGCCCTTCCCCAGACGGGGCTGTGGGGGGTGGGGGGGTGAAGACAGGCCCAGGTGGGATCGCACTGCACCCTGGGGAGGCCCAGAGAGGGGTGTGAGGGCAGCCGCAGGGAGCGGACCCTCAGCACCTCAGGGGGAACACTGCTGAGTCTGCAATTAAATGGAACACGCAGCTGTGGAGCGAATCCTTTGTTCCCCTGACACCACGCGGCCTGCTGCCTGTCTTTACAAGGGCCCCCACTTGAGCCAAGGTCATGCGGGGGGCGTGCCTGGGGCTGAGGGGGCATTCCTTTATCTTATTTGAACACTGCTACAGAGGTACCCCGGTTACAAGTATCGTGAAGAACACGACGATTCATAGAAAGAAAACTAGGAAGGGCGCAGTGTGGGTCTGTGAGGCCCCGGACTCTGGCAAGGTGGCCCCAGGGGCCTGGGGTCAGGACAGGGGGTCACTGCCCAGTGGGGGCTCACCTCGGTTCCGCCGGAGCCGCCCCCAGTGATAGCAGCACTCTTCTTCCCGGACACAGCGGCCCGAGGAGGACACGAGATACTCAGTGCCGCAGCGGCAGCAGACCCTGCAGGAGGCTGCGAGGGGGATGAATGGTGGATGGGGGGGACAAAGCGACAGTGCTTGAGGGCCCACACCCCAGAAGCCGTCTCCCCCCACTGCTGGCTTACGTTCCCTCTCCCCAGACTCCCCTGCCCCCGCCGACCCTCTGCACAGCTCAGGCCACAGTTCAAAGCTACTCACAGTCCTTGGGCCTCTTCTCCTCTGCAGTGAAGATGACAGCACCCCCAGGCCGCTCGGGGTGGGGGAAAGGGTAGCCATTCTCCTTGAGCTGGTCCTCACTGAGCAGGTACTCCTTCAGGCGACCATACAGGGCAGCTCCTAAGGACAACCCCGAGAAGGCAGTCAGCCCCAGCAAGCCTGAGCTTGGGGGGATGGGAGGGGCACGCCCCCAGGCAGCTGGGTTAGGATAGTGGAGGGGCCGCGCTCACCTTTCAGATCCTCCACACGGGGGCTGTTTGGGCGACTGAGGGAGAAGCTGGTTTTGGCAGCCAATTTGCCCCCCAAAACCATTTCATGGGACACCACCCTCTGGCTGCTGGTTTCTGGGGGAGGAGGGAGGGAGGGTGAATTAGGCTGGTTCAAACTCCTTCTCCCTTCCGCCGGCAGAGGCCAAGGTCCTGGGACCCTGGGGCAGTCACCCCCACCTGTTTCCTTGGGGGCCAGCAGGTCTTCAGCTGACTAGAAGGCCCTCTCCCCCAGGGTGGTACCCTTGGAAGTTTAACACATTATCTAAGGCCTTAGAAGCGCCTGGAAGAAACTGATGGAGGGACAGAGGCGAGAACGGGAAGACTGGTTAATGCACCTTCGAGAGCGTAATGAAAGGTCCCCCCAGAGCTTAATGCACACAGCAGGTCAGCTGGAGCCTCTCACTTTGAAGAGGCCGCCAGCAGTCCCATTAGCAGCGGCCCTTCAGCTCGAGAGGCCCCAGCCGGCTGAGCAGAGTGGTTAATAGCAAGAAGAGGCTGCCCCAGGGCAGGGGCCAGCTCCGTCTTAGACATCACCATGCTTTCCTGCAGGGCCTTTTGTCTGGGAACTGCAAAAAGGCCTCAGGAAGGCCCCACCCACCTTGTTCCTGCAGCCTGAGAGGCCCACAGGCTGAGTCTTTCCAGAAGCACTGCCCAGGCCAACCAGGGACTTACTGTTGACACCAGGCACAGTGCTGGGGACCAGGCCCCGGAGCTTTTTCAGGGTGTTCACGGCCACGTTCAGGTAGATGTTCTTGCTGGGGCTGCGGTCATAGGCCACCTTCTCCTCATTCAGCGCCTAGCCACAGACATGGCGTTCAGTCCTGCGGCCTGGGGCCAGGATGGGGAGACAGCCCAAGAGACTGTCCCGGGCCCTGAATTGGTTCACCCACCTTCTCTATGGCCTCCTGGTTGGAGGAGCAGAACTTGAGGCACTCCTCAATAAACAGGTTGAGATATCGTTGGCGAATGACGGTGGGGACTTTGCCCCCGAACTCTTTTGGAATAATGGGCTTCTTTAAACTCTGGAGAGGACACAGAAGCAGCAGAGGGCAGCACGCTCGCTCAGGACCCACAGGCTGAGTGGCAAGAACAGACCCTACTGGGAACTCTGGGTTTCATGACCACGCGGGAAGGGCGCCACTGGCCCCCAGTGCCAAAGCACGACAGGAGCGCTGCAAGGGAGCACGGGGAAGTGTGCTCCCTGCTCAGGTTCCCTGCAAACCGTTTAACGCCTAAGAACTAAGTCTATGCATTAGCAAAAGCACCACAGAGGGCGGGAGTCCGAAAAGACAGGAAACGCAAGGTCAGCTGCTGGGGCCGCGGCGAGGTTACCTGGAGAGATGGGCTGTGGGCGATGCGTTTGGGGGTGATGGTGGTAGTGGTCTTGGATGCCATGCCCGACAGCGTGCGCGTCTTCAGGGGCTGGCTGCCTGGCTCGGGACCATTAGGAGACTGGCTGCTGCTGGCCGAGAGGGTCCTCTTGGCACCTGTGGGGGCTGGCGGGCCACAGGGGGCATGAGCGCAGGAGAGCGCGCCCATCACCGAGCTGCAGAGTACCAAGCAGCCGCGGCCGTTGAGCGCTAGCAGGATGTGCATCTCAGAGCACAGGGGGGAGGGCCGGGGTCTGGCTCGCGGGCTGTGGAAGGACATTAGGCGCTGTCTGCGTCCAGCAAGTCCATCGAGGGAGGGAGAAACCAACACGGGGCTGCAGAGGCCGGCTCAGGCAACGTCACCGCTGGGGTGGTCCGGCGAGTGGCAGGGCGCATGAGGAGCCTCTGCAACATGGTCCAGCCCCCGACTCCGAGGCATTGACGTCCGAGGGAGGAAAGGCCCTGGCTCCTGGGCTGGGGACCAGAGGTCTGAGGTGCCCCCGGCCAGGTCATTGTGACCAGCGGCCTGCCTGCCCCTGCCTCTGTGTTCTGCCTCTCCCTTTGATGAGGTCACAAACCCAGCAGTCTCCGGCCCCTGGAGAGGGCCGGGCTGCGGGCTGTTTCCAAGAGCTCCGGGAGGAGAGCAGGTGGGCCGCAGGGTGGAAGGGGGGCCGGGGGTGTGGGGCTGGGGCGCTTCTGACTAGCTCTGGCCCTGCTCAGCCCTGTGGAAGAGGAGGTGGGGCCGAGGACAGCCCTGGCCCCAGGCCAGCCCTGAGGCGTGTCCTGCCCAAGGCCTCTCGCCCCAGCGGAAAGGAGCCAGCGGCCCACCGCTTTGACACACACCCCTCCCCAGAAAGCTGTGCTCCTCAGCGGGGGAAGCAAGCGGCCGCGGACAGGGCTCCCAGGGCTCAACAGAAGCACCGCGGCGCCTGCGCACACTGGCCCACGTGGACGTGGTGCCTGTCCCAGAGCTCGGCCCACACCGTGGACAGCAACAGGGGACCCGCATGCGGGAGGTGCAGGCTCGGAGCATGTGTCTCAGGCCCACCCAGTCCAGGGTAACCAAGGCACCTGCCCACACCGTGTACCTGCCAACCAGGCTCCCACTCAAATGCCAGGCAGGGAGGAGCCAGAACCTGAAGGCGGCTTCCTAAAGGCGTGGCCCCAGAGGAGCAGGGCAGGGCTACAGATGCCTGCATTGGCAGGAGCACCAGGCGCCCTGGGTGGAAGTGTGAATCCCAAGGAGCCCTGTGACTGAGGGGGTCTCTGATCCAGCACCGAGGCCCTCCCACCCCAAGAGCAACAGACCTTCAGGTGCCTTGGGGCCCATCTCCCATCACAGCTGCAGACAGTGCTAACCAGAAACATACCCACGGGCACCCCGACCAGTCTGGGCTGCTGAGGTGCGAAGAACTTTCAGACAAAGCCAAGAGCCCCTCAGACCAAGATGAGGAGGAAATCTAGCCCTACCCCAGGCCCAGCCCAGGTGACTCAATTAAAGAAGACAGAGAGCCTCCCCACTCACACCTCGTTAATACCTTCCCAGGCACCCCCTTCATGGGCAGAAGCCTGGCATCCAGCCCACTGAGGCCAGCTCCTGGCACCTCCATCTCAAGCTTGGTGCCCACACTCAGCCCACACCTCCCACCCCTGGAGTCTCAGGAGGCAAGGACACAAAAATCAGGCTGAAGGGGCAGAGTGAGCCCTCCAGGTAAAGACCTCAGAGAGAGGTGGAGCCCAGGTCTGGCCCAGGCAGGGGTCTGGGGGTGGGAGGACACCCCTCAGGCATCCAGCACTCAGCCCCTGCTACTGACACCAAAGCCTAAGAGGGGCGGGGTGCCGCCACTGCCCCCAGTAGTCGGAAGATTTCTGTGCCCTCTCACATTGCACACGGAGGACTGCGGCAGGACGCTGCTCGAGGTCACCAGTGGCACCAGGGACCTGGCCTGGGCTCAAGCCCCTGCCCTACAGCGGAGATCACGGGCGGACTCACCTGCAGCCAGGCGGGGGTTGGGGACGTGGGCAATCCTCCTCTTCTCACCAGGGGCCGAGATGTGGACAGAGGGTGGCTTCTCAGATGGCCGCTGGGCAGCCGGCAGCCAGTTGGTCGATTCCCGCTGTGCCTGCTGCGCCCGCCGGTAGCACACTTCCTGGGCGGTGGGGGGCCGAGCAGCGGGCACCGGACCTCTCCTGGCAGGCTCTGCCTGAGTGATGAGAAATCAGGGGCCGGTCTGTAGTCAGGGGCTCCCAGAGCAGACAGCAGGGCTGTGGGCGGGGTGGCAGGGCCAGGGGTGCTGCGTGACCCTCGGCTTTCTTAGAAGCTTGCAGATACTTCAGTAGGACCCAGCTGGGCTCAAAAGGCTTCCCAGTCAAGGCGCTTTTAGGCCCCAGGGTACTTGTAGGAAATTGTTCTCCCAACTTGGCATGCCCAAGCTGTGCCCTGTCCTGAGGGAGGTGAGAAGGATCTCCGGGCCCTGATTAAACTGGCACTCCAGTCCAGACCCACTGGCCCCGTCTCTGTGGATGACAGCTCCCCGAGTTCCTGTTCCCTCCTCCCAGGGAGGGCCTGCCCAGTGACTCCGCCGGCAGCCTGGTCCTCTGACCCAGCTTCCCCGGTGCTAACCCACTGGCCACCCCTACAGTGACCCCGAGAATGTTCCCGGGTCCCAGTGACAGAGGAGGAAAGCGAGGCCACTTGCCCACAAGCAGACTGTGAAATGCAGAGGGAGCAGGCCCGTGAGCGGGCAGGGCGACAGCTGGAGACCCGCCACTCAAGGCCAGGTCTCAGCGCCTGGACACTTGAGGATGGGGTGTGGCCATGCATTTCTGTGCCAGGATGCAGGGGCACCAGAACAAGGGACCCCTGCCAAAAGAACCCGCCTGCAGAGGTACTGGTTGGTGAGCTGCTTCTGCAGACCTTCCCTACCCAGGGGCGGACCCGTACCTCCTTGCCTTGCTTGGAGAGATGAGAAATCCTCCTCTTCTGCCCAGGGAACAAAGTGGTCAGACCTGCTTGCCCTTTATCCTTGCTCTTCTCCTCCTTGGGGGGCTGAAACACAGATTGGGCCCTCAACATGGCTCGGGCCCCCCTTTGCCATCCTGCCATCCAGGCCTTGGGCAGTGGCAGCATGGAGGGTGTCAGGTAAGTCCCAGACCTTGAGACCGAGTTGGACAGGAAGGTGCTAGGTCAAAAAGGGAGCATGTTTCGGTGTCGGGAGATGCCAAAGGGTTCTCACCTACCCCCAAGAGGTGCTGCTGAAATACCAGCGCCCGCAGTCAGTCAAACCCCAGCACCTCCTGTCCCAGTCCACCTCCCAGGCCTCTTGAAGGTGAGTTCTGCAGCTCTGCCCCAACCCCACCCTCCCACCTGCCCTGGCAGAGCAGTCCCAGCCTTTCACAGGGCAGGGAACCATCAAGGCAACAACCCCAAGGCCCGAACAGAGTGAGACACTAAGGAGCCAAAGAACCCAGGATCTGCCACCCTGCTGAAGCTGCGGTTTCAGAGTGGGACACTGGCGAGTCCACCTGGGCTTAAAGTGAGCTCCCTCTGGTGGCTGATATGGGAACATCAGATGAGGAGACCAGTGGTGGGTAGTTGCAGAGAAGGGAGGAGGAATGGGAAAGGAAAGGAGAGGGAGGGGACAGTGAGCAGCGAGAAGGAAAAGGGCCTGGACTGGAGCGAGGAGCCGGAGAGGGACTCAGGGGTCAGAAGAGAGGAGAGGCCAGGAGAGCGGAATGGCTGGAGTGGGGCCAGGAGGGGGGCAGGGTGGAGGGACAGAGGGCGGGAGGGGGGCAGAGGGAAGGCGGGAGCCAGGTACCCCTTAGCTGGTTGGTCTCAGGAGGCTGTGGTAGGACCCCCGCCGGTGGGCCATGAGCCAGGGTCCTCTTTCTGGATGGGGCGCAGGGGGCAGCAGGTGGCCACTGAGGGTTCCTAAATTTTGAATGAGTTAAAAGGCCTGCGCAGAAGGCACCGTCATCCGGCGCCGCGGGAGTCCAGCCGCGGGAAGGCTGGGCGGAAAGAAGCGATCGGCGGCCTGGGCTGCCCCACCCAGCGCGCTCTCACCTGTCGGGCCAGCCGGCCCCTGTCCTCCGTCTTGACGCTGGCCGACTCGTTGAAAATGCGCAGGCACTCCTCCATGGGGTCAGAGTCAAAGTCGATCTCCTTCTCCAGGGCCGAGTAGTCCACCTCCGCCCCCGCCCCCGAGCAGGAGGAGGAGGAGGACAAGGAGGGGGAGGCTGAGGCGGGCAAGGGGGGCGGGGAGACCTTGAGCTGCTTGGGCGGCCCCCGTGTGGCAGAGAGGCCCGGGCTAGCGTCGGAGTCTGAGTCCGAGCTGGAGCTAAGACTGGGGAGGGTGGGGGGCTGCGGCCGGGGCTCTGGGGGCCCAGGGGTCTCGTCCTCACTCTCGTCTCCGAAGAGATCAGCATGGCTTAGGGCCCGCCTCTTCAGCTTGGGGGTGTCCTGAGAGGCGCCCTCGTCCAGGGAGCGGGCCTTCCGCTCCACCAGCTTCCCGGTGAGGGTCTTCTCCCCGGCCCTGCCTGGTGGCTGGCGGGGACTGGGCCGCGAGTCCTGAGGCCGGGGGCCCCCACGCGCGGGGCTTGGCTGCGGCTGGTCAGGCGACCCTTTCCCTGAGCTGGCCACAGGGGCGGCCAAAGATGGCTTTTTCTTGGTCCCTTTGGGCTGCTCCGCCCTGTTACGGGGGCTGCCAGCCTGCGGGCCCCTGGTGTCGGCACAGGGCTTCTCTGGCCGCCGCCCGCGCTCTGCGTCCTTGGCCCTGTCTTTCTTCTGGATGCTGTCCGTGTGGCTCCGCCTCTTCTTGGGCCTCCCTTCCTTGGGGCCGCGGTGGTCCTGTGAGGCCCTGGCCGGGGAGCAGGGCTTGGTCCCTCCGGGGCACGAAGGCAGCTGCCCCAGGTCCCCCCCATCACACTGCACTGCCGTTTCCTTGGTCTCCCGCAGGCCGCCCTCTTCGGGTTCCTGGCCCTCCCTGGAGCACGACTTCCTAGGGACCTTACTTGCAGGGGCGGCCCGGGCGCTAGGGGGGCTGGCGGCGGCCGGCCTGTCGTTTGGAGCTGTGGGGGCGTCGTCGTCCGAGTCCGAGAACCGGGCGTCGCAGCCGCCGAAAGGGTCACAAGCCTTCTTAAGCACGGGCGTGTAAGGCTCTCTGGCCCGGGAGTCCCGGGGCCGCTTGGAGGCCCGGTCGTCCTTGGCACCGGCCCTGCTGAGCAGCCGGGCGGAGAAGTTGGACAGCGGGTCGTACTCCAGGTCCGTGGACGGCTTGGAGTCATCCAGCACATACTTGCCGCTGGGGACGGGGCGGCCATACCGCCGGGGCTGGCTCACTGCCTTGGGGACGTACTCTAGGGTGCCGCCGCCCCCTCCATGCCCTTGGCTCCGGTCCAGCGAGTACTTGCCACCCGGCTCGGCGGGGGTGGCCAGCGGGGTGGGCTGGTAGCTGGCACTGGGGCTCAACAGGCCGCAGCTGCTGGGGTTGTAGTCGAAGGACAGTGGGAAGGCGCCCTCGTCCAGGCGGGCAGCGGGGCAGGCGGAAGGGCCACGGGGCGCGAGGGCAGGGGCCTCGGCAGAGCCGTGCTCGCGCGCCGTCTCCAGGAGCTCCTGGTAGCGCCGCTGCTCCAGCTCCACCTCGGAGCGCACGGCCTCGATGGCCTGGTTGACCAGCTCGAGCTCCAGCATGTCCGAGTGGGCCTCGGCCCCTTTGTCCAGGGCGCCGTTCTCTCTCTGCGTGGGGGGTTTGGGCAGCTCGGGGTTGTATGGGTCATAGCCAAGCCCTAAAAGGGGGCGAGGGGGAAACAATGTGAGCAGAGGGGCCAGTGCCCACCCAGCCAAGACCAGAGCGCCCGGGAAGAGGCCAGAACCGGCTTCCAGACACCCCCGCGCCCAGGCCTCCAGCAGACGCCGAGGTGTCAGTTTCAGAAACACCCCTTCAGGGGACCCCGGAGGGCAGCCACCAGGGTGAGGGGCACAGAAGCCAGGGCTGGAGAGAGCAGATGGCCACAGTGACTGGGGACCCTCCAGGAGGTGGGGTGCAACGCCTGGGCCATTCCCACTGGCTCAATCCCCACCAAAGCCTGGCACGCTGCTGCCTGCGCTGGGCCCGACACGGCCCCCCCCCACGCCGCCCCGCACTGCCAGACACGCACAGCTCTCTCTGGGGACAGCACCAGGCGGACGAGGGACACACCCATTCGACAGCCCTGCTGAGGTGCCCACATGACACTTTCAGGGGAAAACGAGGAGGCAGGACACTACCTACGGGATGAGCCCATGGGTGTGAAAAAAGCACCCCATGTTCAAAGAACGTCCAATATTCAGAAAACAGCACGAACGGCTGCGAGAGGCGGCGGATGCCAGCCCGCCACCCCGCCGCCCCCACGGCGACTGGCCGGCACACCACCCAGGCTCTCACCTGGTCACAGCACGTTCTAGAGACCAGCACCACCCCAACTCCGGGCGCTGAGGCGCCCACGGACAGGTGCCGAAATTCCAAGTAAAATCTGAACCAAGCTCAGCGTGCCCCAGAAACGACCCAGGGTAAACAGTTCGGAACGTAAAGAGCTCGGCCTTGGAGATTCGCCGGGCCCTAACTCTGTGACCTCTGGAAGTCGAGGGCGCCCCACCCTGCGGCAGGAGCTCCCAGAGGAGCCAGCCTGCCCACCCCTGGACGAGCCTGAGACCGCGTGGGACCCCGACCTCCAGAACCATCATGTGGGACTCCCAGTTTAGGGTGACTCGTGAGAGCGGCCCCAGGGATTCTGGCAGCATCAGGGAGAAAGTGCAGCGGAACTGGGTGAGCTGCTGGGAGCAAAGGCTGGGCTCGGCCCACCGCGGAGGAGGGGACGGGAGGGCGGGAGGGGTAACTGTAGGCTCATTGTTTTGCTTCCAACCTGGAACTTTTTTAAAATTGTATTTAGAAGAGAGAAAGGAGGCTTGATCTATGCTTCAGAGCAATGAGGACATCCGGGCCAGTGGGTGGTAGGCGGGAACCGACACCAACGGGCAAACGGCAAAACCAGGGAAACAATCTTTCCATCCCTGTCTCACAGCTGAGGTGGCCCCAGGTAAGGACAAAGGCTGCCTGGCCCCGCTTCCCAGCAAGGTGCCAAGTAGAGACAGTCCAGAGACTGACGTCAGACTAGAGACCCCAGCAGAAAGCTCAAGGTCTCCCCAGCGCCTACACCCCGCGCCACCCATCACCCACTGAGCAGAGAGGAGCCAAAGTCCCCCTACCCACCCACCCACAAGTTTCCAGCTGACAGCTAAGCGAAAGCAGCCAGGCCAAGGCCACGACTTGAGCGGCACTCACTGAACACAGCCACCAAGAGGGGAGGCACTGGTCTCCGGGGGCCTCCCACCTCCTCTGGTCTAAAATGGCTCCCACCCTACCCTGCCCCCAAGTGGGGGGTGGGAGCAAGGACCCACCAGTGGGAAAATCCCCACGCCCAGAGCCGAAGGCAAATGCAACCCAACCAGGAATACCCCACCCTGGAGTCCTCTGGGAATTAATGGGGTCAGAGGTCAAGGTTTTCTTCCCCCTCCTGTCTGCTTATAAGTAGGATAGGAACCCTCAGGCTCAGACCCCCAAAACGGAGGATGCCTCACTGGCTCTGAGATGGGTCTAAGGTTTTTTTCTAAAGATGATCCCGCCCCACCCTCTCCAGCCTGCCTGAGGGCTCCCAGCAGCACCCCAGCCCTCAGGTGGGAAGGCTAGCGCACTTGGAAGCTGAAGTACAGCGCCCGCCGGGGTTCCAGCCCCTCGAGCTGAGCAGGAGCAGCTGCTATTTTCAGCCCTAAGTGGAGGCCGTCTCACCCACCCCAACAAAGAAACCCCCCAGGTGGGCCTGGGTCAAGGCAAAGTACTGCCCTGGGCCCCAGCTCCCCCACAGGTACTGAGGGGCCTAGACAGCTAAGGGGGCTCTGCACACACCGCTGCCAGCTCCCCTAGTTCAGTCCCTGAAGCAGGAGGCTAGAGTTCCCCACAAGGTTACCTGAGGCTCTGGAGAGGAGAGGGGGGCAAGTGCGGTAGGTCCTGGGGCCTCCCCTCCACCCTGAGTCTCAGCTCAGATCATGCCACCTACCCCTGCCCCACCCCGCCTCAGTGGGCTGGGTCCCTCTAGAGACCTATCAGAATTGGAGAAGCTTCCCAAGAAACCTCTTTGCAAGTAGCCCTGCCCACCCACTCGTGGGAGCTTGTCAGGTGGGCCGGACAGATAACCCTTGAAAGGTAAGGAAGGGCCACATGGGCACCTGGGAAGGCAGCCTCCAATTATTGGGGAATTAACCTGGCTGGAAGCAAATGGCTTCCTTTGGGAGCTGCACTGGGTAAGCTTACGTTTGGTAAACAAAATTAATTGGGCTGTTTTTCGGAAAAGAGAGCAAGTCTTGGGATGACTAGAAAAGCCCCCGAAGGCTGGGTCCTTGGCCCCACTCCGGGGAAAGGCAGGCGTTTCCAGCAACATCCTGGAAGGTCCAGCAACACCCCTAAGGGGACACCTGCCCCGTCGTCCCACGAGGCCGTCCCTTGGGAAGGCTCCTCACCACGGCAGGGAGGAAGCAGCCCAGGAGAGGCCTCTTCCCTGGCGGCCATGGAGAGCCCAGCCCACCCCTGAGCAGGCAGCCTTCCCCTCACAGCAGGAGCCTGGCTTCCAGAACAGAGTGGAAACCCACAGAAGCCAGGGCCAGAGATGGGGAAGGATCCCGGCGGCGCTCCGCCACAGACCGAGGTTTGGACAGCCATTTCCAATCCCTCGGACATGCCCCCACCCAGCAACGTCCTCCCTGGCTCCCGCTCGCCCTCTCCAGGAAACACTCCGACCACACATGAAGCCAACAACCAGGAAGAGACGGCCATCAAGCATTAAGACCCTACTCCCTCATTGGGAGAGACACGCGACACTCCCTGAGCTCGGACTCCTTTTGTGGGACCCCGTCCTAGGCCTTCCCTCATTTAATGCTTTTGGTCACCCTGCCCCACGTCCGCCCATTTCACAGAGGAGACGAAGCCAGCAGGCCCCTAAGCCCCGCAGAGCTGCTCACAGGTCTGCGACCTCACACGCTGGGTTCTCTCCACTGGGACAGGGAGACAGTGGCACCCAGTCATCTCGAAGGGTCAGCCATCATGCTTGCCACCTCCCCCTCCTGCTCTGCCCAAGGTCCCAGAGGGGTAAGCACAGGCTGCAGTGGGCCCACGCCCAGCTCCCGATAAGAGCTCAGTGGGGACATGCTCCTGAGCGCAGTGCTGGTCACAGCCGCTGACCCCATGCGGGGGTAGCAGGGACACCAGGAGACAGACACAGCCCCTGCTGCACAAGATAAGCTGGGACACAGGCTCGTCACAGCCGAAGAGCAGCTGGACCTGGCCCCGGGCCCAGCAAGTCATGGCGGGGGGTGAGGTTTCGGAGGCCTCGAAGGTGGAGAGTTCTGGAAGGTAGGGGCCGCGGGAACGCCAGCCACAGCAGTCCGCCTGGGCTCAACGCAGGGTGGGAGGCAGCTGTGGCTCTCAGAACAGAGCCAGCCCACTCTGGGCTTTTCTGCTAAGTGTTATCTGGCAGACAGCACCCCAAGGGCCACCTCCAGTTGAGGGCAGATAGCCCCTGGAGCCCTCACAAGGACTCCGGCTGACAACTCCATTTCTCTAGCCCCAGAGTCAGCTCCTGAGGTCTCCCTTCCACCCAGAGTCTACACTCTGGGGGGCAACTCCTACACCTCACTTCTCCATTCCTGGGGTATCCTTACCCCTATTTCTGGATGTCATCCTACTGGACAGGTCAGAAACCTAAAGCCTGGAGCAAAGGCACCTAGCCATTAATTCCTAGGGGTATCCCACACACCCGGAGAGAACCACAGAGGGAGAAAACCAACTCAGGTGTGGGTGATGTGCGGCGCACCCCCCACCAGGGATCAGACCCCACTGCTGAGGCTGTGCAGAGGATCAAACTCTGGGGTCCTCCTTGGCCTCCAGAGGTAAGAAAAGGTCCAGACAAGCCTGGGTCCAGCACCCAACTCTCTCCCCACACCCCCGAAAGCCACCTGGGCACCTACCCACGGGCCACCCTTTCCTCCCCATAACCCCACCCCGACTTCATGCCACCCCGCAACGCCTACAGCTGAATGGGGACCAGTATCACCATCTGACAGGAGCTCACTACTCCTCCAAACCACAGGGACTGGGCAGAGAAAAGGCTGCAAGAGCAGGCTGAAGGAGCTCCTGGGGGTGCAGGCGGAGGCATTTGCTGTTCTTGCAGTCCAGACGGGTCTGAGACACTTAGGTGGTCCAGACAGACATCTGAGAAGTTGTCCCCCTCTTCCTGACCCAGGCCTCCCAAGTCCCCAATGCGTTCCCAGCGGGTGTTTCTGGGGTCGCCCTCCTACGCAGCGCGGCCGCATCCTCCAGGGACACCCAGTCTGGGAGACGGAGCATGGCAGCTCTCACAGGTGTCAAGCACGTGGGCCCAAGGTCAGGGGCAGCAGCACCACCCCCTAAGAAAGAGCTGCACGACAGGCTCCCGCCGGAGCATCGGCACGTTTATTGCGTGACACGGCAAGCAGCAGCCGGGCTGGCGGAGCCGGCTCTTCAGCCTGCGGCGGCCACCGCGGACAGAGGCCTGGCCAGCCAGTGGGCGGGGGTGGGCCTGGTCTCCAGGACCCAGGGACAATCCTCGCGCCACATCACCAGACATGCCTGGAGAGAAAGCGGCCCTGCCCCCACAGGGTCTCAGGTCGGCATCCCGACCCTGGGCCCACCCCTGCGCCCTGGCCTGGACAGAGCTGGCTGGGACAAGTGTCTGCAAAGGTTTAAGGGGGGCGGGGCGGTAGGAAGGAGGGGAAGGAGGAGGAAGAAACCCTAACCCCAGGGCATGGCACCGCAACGCTCTGAGCGCATCCACTACTCAGACATGGGCCTCTGCGGTGACAGGAAGAGACGGTCCCTCAGGACAGCTCCCAGCAGGCTCGTGGGACGGTCAGTTGGCTCTGGGCCTCTCGCCTCCCCCACGCTGAGTGGACCAGCTAGACCACAGCAGGACTCCGAGGGCCTGAGCCAGAGGACAAGTCACAAAGCAGCGTGACGGCAGCGCGATGCTGCAGCCGCTCTCCCGGCCCAGACCTCCGAGTCACAGAGCAGGACACCAGGCCTGGCGCTGGCCCAGATTTCTGGACCGCTGCTCCCGCCCAAGCTCGCTTCCAGCCACCAGGCAAACGTGTTCTCCTCCTTCAAACCCCCAGGCCGGTAACCACCTGCTTGGGGGCACCCCCTTCCACACTTTCCTCTTTAACGTTCTACTTTTTGTTGCCATTCTGCTTGCACCAACCAGTGTAGCCACCACATACAAGCTTAAATAGCAACACACCAAATTCCTGCACTTGGCTTAAAAACCATCTGCAGGGCCTCCCTGGTGGCGCACAGGGTTGTCTCAGCACTATGAAGCTATCCAGAGCCACTGCAGCACGAGTTCGATCCCCGGCCAGGGAGATTCCCACATGGCACAGCAGACCGCTCCTGTCTGCTCCCCTCACCAGTGTACTTCAGTCGATCTGCCTGTTCTTCTCCCCACTCTGTCTCTGGTGAATCCTCTCACCACCCCAGGCCTCTGGCCTACACCCCAGCTGTATGCATAAATTTAAAAAAATCTTTAAAATTAAAAAAAAAAAAAAAACCCACCTGCAGGTGTCAGAGCTGATTTTGTGATGGTGCAGGCGGGGAGGGAAGGATGCAGTCCCGTGAGAGAAGCGACACACCGTGACTGGGCGCTCAGTGGCACCCACTTTACAGACATCACTACTGATGCCAAGTGGCCTCTCCAGCTGGGATCTTTGCACAACAGAAAGCAAAGCCCGAATGCCCCCAGGGAGGGCTCCAATATCATCTGCAGGAGCTGAGGGCCAGATCTCAGCACCACGCCTCTTCTCTGGAGCCCCTGGGGGGCTCGGACAGTAGATGGCACTCAAATACCCACACAGGACACCCCAAGTCCTCCCAGGGGCACAGCCACCCCCACTAACCTACCTGGGCGCTCAAACTGCTCCACCTCTGGCCCCCAGGCCCGAGAAGCTGGGGGTGGGGTGGGAAGCAGCGCTTTTCCGGGCCTCAAGAACCTTCCCCATCGCATCCCAAAACACAGAACCAGGCGCAGCGCTGGGATGCCCAGTGCCCGTCTCAGCCTGCTGGCATCCGGGACCGGTTCAGTGCCGCTCCTGTGTGCAAGGGAGGGGCCATCCTGACCACTGTCGGGGGCTAAGCAGCATCCCTGGCTCCCACCCATGTCGGTCTCCAGGAGCACCTCCAGTCACAACACCCACGGAGGTCCCCGATTTCACCCAATGTCGCTGAGGGGCAAGGTTAACCTGGTGCGTCCCTGCTCTAGTGACTGGCATTAAGAAAGGGACACCGCCTAAGCTAGCATCACTGGCAGCGGCTGGTTATGTAAATGGCCAAGCCCACCAGGAGAGAGGGCAGGTCCCAGAGCCCCCAGGCTGTGCAGCGGGGCTGCCAGGTGTGGTGATGCCTCAGAAACGGCAAATTCCAGCTTAATCTGTGCAGCAGGACCACAACACTAACAGAGACACACAGTCTGTTGTCGTTAGGTCTGGGAAGAAACACAGCAAGCAGGCGAATGTGGGGCGGTTCACAAGACGCGTGTCTACTTTTCTCCGACATTTTAAATGCATATTGTTCCAATCCAGATAAAAAGTGCTTTGAACTGAGGTGCCACGCATGGACCTCCACCAACACGACCCCCTAAAGAGGTGGCTTCTGTGCAATTAGAGCAGGTTAAAACCAGGTCTCCAACACCTGACCCAGCAGAGTGTAAGTGCTCAGTTTGGTGACATTTACAAAATGATGGCTCCTTTAAAAGTCCTCTGAGGAGGCTCCCTGGTGGCGCAGGGGTTAAGTCTCAGCACTATGAAGCTACTGGCAGCCACTGGAACACGAGTTAGAGGTAGATCCCCATCAGAGGTAGATCCCTCGCCAGGGAGCTTCCCACATGGCGCAGCAGACCTGTCTCCCCGCTGCTCCCCTCAGCAGTGTACTGTGTCTCTGGTGAATCTTCCCACCACGCCACACCTCTGGCCTACACCCCAATTCTTGTATGCATAAATAAACCTTTAAAAAATAAAAATAAAAATCCTCTGAGCATTTCCTCCAACCCTGTCTGGACAGACAAATCAAGAACAGTAGAACTGCTCACTCTGAATGGGTTAATGCTCTCCCAATAGGAGTCCCAAAAGCTTCAACCCCCTCCCAGAGGCCCTGCTTCCAGAGAGCGAGAGCCAAGTCTGGCACACCTGGGACACGGGCTCCCAAGAGGGCCAGGGAGGGTGCTCAGAGTTGTCAAGTGGCGCCAGCAAGAAACAGCCTATGATCAGGGGGCCTTACAAGATAGTCCTGCCTTCAGGGGACACTCTGCAGTATCAGGGAGCTATGTGGTCATCATGACAAGGGCAGGGGAGTGCAACTCCTGGCAGAGTGGGTGCGGCCAAATGCCACTCAGCCCCCATGTTGCCCACAATGGCCCCAAAGTCCTTTCTACTCTTCCTCCAACTAGATTCAGAGCCCCCACCCCAGATGAAGCAGGAGGCCCCTGCTACTCTGACCACCAGCAGGCAAACATCCCTCACTCCCCCTGGTCAGACCCCCAACACAAAGGTAACACTACTCGCTACTGCAGTTTCTGTCTCACTTCTTTCCTTGGAAGGGCGGGGTGGTGGGGGGGCACAAGGCAGTTCACACTCAGAGACAAAGCATCAGACACTTTTGTTCATCACGGGCAGTGAGAAGTCACCCCCCCCCCAATGAAAGCTGCAGGCACCCCGCCTACTTGGGAAACAGCGGAGGGACGGCACGGCCAGGAGCGCTGCGCAGCGACAGCTGGAGTCTGCAGGCCGCTGCCGCACACTCCTGTTCTAAGTCATCCCTCAGGAGACGTCAAACCCACCCTTTGCTGGCAGCACGTCTCCTGCTGCGAGCTCCCTGGAGACACAGAGCTGACCTTCAGGATTCCAGCCCACAAAGGGTCCCCAGGGTCTAACCTGAGGGTGGGAGTGGAGGCTGTTCCAGGGAATGCTGCTGCAGCCGCAGATGGGCGCCTCTCCTGCTCCTGCCTTCCACCCCGAGCCAGGCCTCCCTCCAGACTCCTGTAATTCTCTTTCCCAGGCCTCAGGGTTCCCTCCTAGTCCCACGGGAGGGCAGAGCCCGACATACAACAGGACCCAGACTGTGCGGACCTGCATGTGTTGGGCAGCAGGAATCGGCAGGAAGTAGTGGGTAGGACTGGGCCTGACTACCTGCGTCTACCCATCTCCTCCCTCACACGGGTGAATGACTGCCCTTCAGAACCGTTTCTTCACCTACACAATAGAAACGGAGACAGAGAGCCTGCCAGTGTGTGGTGCTAGCCCAGCACCTCCAAGGCCGAGTCTGGAGGCAGGGACCCGACAGCCCGCTGCGGGGGCTAAATTTGAAGGACAGGAAGGACCCCCACCAGACCCCTGGGCTTCTGCAGAACGGTACAGGCCATCAAGCCAAAGTTCAAGGTACTGGGCTACACAGGGAACCTGCATCCACCCCGCAGACAGCCCCCACCCAGCACTTCAGCACTCCTGACAGCTGCCAAAACACGAGCCGAGGCAAAGCTGACCAAGCCCACCGTCCAGTCCCCCTGCTCAGGCTGCACCTCGTCCCAGCGGATCTAGCTGGAAGCTCCATGCTACAGCCTCTTTCCAGCAAGTCTGATGAAAACCAGACTTGCCACAACCTGGAGCTGGGGGAGCTGAAAGGGGGGAAGGTCTTAGCATGTACTCTCCCTTGGGCCCCTCTGAGAGCAGTCTGAAGAGCTCGTCACAGGAGGAAACAGAGGGTGAAGGGCCCCACTTCCAAGAAAGAAGCTGAGCTGGAATTTGACCCTGCCTCTCTGGAAGGAAAGGCAGTATTCACCCAGGAGGTATCCAGAGGCCTTCTTCCTAGTTAGACTGGAAAAGGGCTGTTTATTTTCACCTGCAAAAGGGAAAGGCAAAAAAAAAAAAAAAAAAAAAGGCGGGGGGGGGAAGCAGACATATTGGGGTACTGGGTAGCAGCTGCATTTTTTTCCTATGGAAAAGTGAAATATACAGAACTACCTCACCAAACAGGCCCCAAAAACGATCCTTTCAGAAACTAACTGGCTACCTGTGATATAGAAAGAACTCCAGATTGACCTGGCACGGGAGGAATGAGTAGAGGAATCAACGTCCCAGGGCTCAGAGGCCGACCCCAGCCAGGATGTTGGCATCATGGGGTGGGGGGTGCACCTGCTGTTTTTCCAGGGGTGAGAAAGCCCAATGTCAGGCAGCTCCCTGCAGAATGTCACATACAGTGCCAGTAAGTAAGTGCAGTCAAGACTGTTCTAAGAGGGGAAAAATTAACCACACGAATTGGGTGTCACTGCTTCTAAGACGACGCCCACACATGACTCTCTTCCCCAACTCCCCCACCCCCAATAGAAATGGGGGTAAAGAACAATCTGATGCTACCTGTGGGCACGTCTTTCTTTCTTCTCAAGGGCAGGTTCCTAACAGTGAGGCTCCGAATGCCTCATACCCAGCACAGGTGTGCAGCCAGACAAGGAATGCTTGCCGCTGGCTGGCTGCAGTCGGCTGCAGGTGCTGGTGCCCGAAGCAAATGAATGGGGAGCAATTTGAGAAAATTCTGTAATTCTCCCTAGCACAATGAGGAGACAAGGCTACCGTTTTCAGCCTGAAAGGGTGCTCTTCTTCTGACCAAAGAAGATTCTGAGATGAGAATCCTTGTTTCATAGGGGGGAAAGAATACATGAAACTGAGACAAAACGAGGAAATCTGGAAAGAAATCAGGGTCTGATGGAAAGGGAAAGCCAGTGCTGAAGGGCAGAGATCAGCAGGGAGAGCTTGAATTTCCCTGGGAAGAAATGACCCCACGCTTAATCCTCCCTCCAAGTCTTTCCTTGCAATGTTCCATTCTTAATGCCTCACCCCACACCTCCTCCAAGAAGCCCTGCCAGATCCTTTGCGGCGCTCACAAAATTTTGCCATGACATCGAAAATCACCAGGGTGATGTGGGGTGCGGACCACTAAAGTTCTCTGCCCAGACAAAAGTGGGGCATCCCCTCCGTCCCAGTGAAGCGGGTTGGAGTTACTCCCTGTCCCGCCGCCTCTGACACGCGCTAACACACAGCAAGCGCTCCTGAACCCCTCGAGTCCACTGCTGTCGACAGCGGCGGCCACTACCCAAGGCGCCGCCAGGGCAAGCCGCGCGGAGATAAACAAGGCCTGCCACGAGCACCCGGGTCGGGCTGAGGCGGGAACGACACCCCCACCAGGAGCCCGGGCGCGGTCAGTGCGGGAGGAAGAGTCCTCGGTCTGCCACCGGGATTAGGTGAGCTCGTTTCCCGGGCGCTGCCCTCGGCCTGTTACCTCACCCACCCCCGCGACAGGAACGCGTCTTCTCGTTGTTCACTCTTCACACTAGCGGCAACCGAGGCTTCCAGAGGTTCCGCGACTTTCTGGGCCCTGGAGGGGAGGGTCCCCGGTCCTGACTGGGGGAGACCCTGGACCGCGAGCGTGTGAGGAGGGGGCCGGGCCAGCCCCAGCGGTGGCGTCCAGACCCGGGCCGGGAAGCCGAGCCCGGGGCAGGCGGGCGGGCATTACCTGCTGCGGGGGGCGCCGCTCCGCCGCCGCCGCCGGGCGCGCCCGGGCCCCGGGTCCCGCGGTGCCGAAAGTGGCAGTAGGGCCGCCGGCAGGGACCCCCGGGCGCCCCAGCCCAATAGGGGCAGTCGATGGCCCGGAAGAAGCCAGTGGAGCGCAACATGGTCCGTCCCGCGGCGGAGCCCCGGCCCGGAGCCGCCCGGGCCCCCGGGCCCCTCACTGGCCCCGCGGTCGCCGCCGCCCGCGCCTCACGGACCCCACCACCGCCGCCATTTTGCTCTGAGGCCCCCGCAGGCCCCCGGGACGCCGCCGCAAGGGACACCGGGAGGGGCTGCCCGCGCAGCGCCTGATCAGAAACGCCGGATCCCGCGCGACTAAGGCGCGTCACGGACGCGTGGGCAGGGACAGGAGGCCGCGGGAGGAGGTATGGAGGCCGTGAGATGCCCTATATGAGACCTCCGGGAGCTTCGCCGGTTCCACCGCCCGGCCCTCCGCAGCGGCTGCAGCGCCATCTTGAGCTCCAGGCGCCTGAGGTGCCTAAGCTGTCCATGCGCGCCTGACCGGAAAAAAAAATCCTCTGAACCGGGTAATGGTTTGCATTTAATTTGCTTTTCGCGTTGCTTGTGGCCCTGAAGCGCCCTCTGCTGGACACAGCGAGTCACGCGGGTGCGTCTTACCTGTATGGGGGAATTGTGGGTCCAGGCTGTAAAACTCACAGGTTGACTCTCAGTGTTTAATTTCTCATACCCGGTCTTTTGTCAGCAGTATAACCGCCAGGTCCAGAGGATGAATCCTGTTCTCATTCATTCATTTATTCTCCAAATATTGAATGCCTACTGTATATCCTGCCCTAGATGCCATGCTGAACCAGACAAAGAGGGCACAAGGGGGCCAGGTAGAGTAGGCCAACCTCTTAGTGGAAAGTTCTAAGAGTGAACCGTTGCGTATTGGTGAGATTGTAAAATAGTGCAGCTACTCTAAAGAACAGCATGTCGTTCCTCAAAAAGTGATACAGGAAGCTCACTATGTATGCAAAAGACTGAAAAGCAAGGTCTTGGAGAGGTATTTGCACGCCAATTTTGACAGCAGCATGATTCACCACAGCCAGAAGGTGGGAACAACCCAAGAGTCCATTGACAGGTGAATGTGGTACTGGAGTCGCTGATCTGGCCCCTCCTTTGCCAATTAAGAATAGCGTTTTGAGGAAAAGGAAAATGGTTTTATTTGTTGACAAATGAGGAGGGCCAGCAGGCTAGAGTGTGAAAACCCACCAGCCAGCTTACAGAGTGTGGGGGTATTTAGGGTTACAAGGAATGAAAGAGGGGAGTAAGCGAGGGTCCGCACACCCCTGCTGATAACCTACGGGGCTGGCGACGTGGTTGACATCACTTGTCACCATCTGGCACAGCAATTCTGAGTTGTCTTTGCAGGGCTCTGTCTGTGGCTTTGTTTTGAAATTTTCAGAAGGCCCGTTGCCCTCGGAATGCAAGGAAAAAGCAAGGTTAAATGTGTAAATCGAAGATTGTTAACCTCAGAGAAGGAGGGAGGGTCTTCTGCCAAGGCAGGAGAGATTGCTGTATCTAATGGATAAACACAATATGGTTCATTCAATACAATGGAATATTACTAAATTTTACTTTTTATTTTATTATTATTATTTTTTTAAAGTATTTATTTATACATACTAGCTGGGGTGCAGGCCAGAGGCGTGGGGCGGTGAGAGGGTTCACCAGAGACAGAGTGGGGAGCAGAACAGGCAGATCAGAAATACACTGCTGAGGGGAGCAGCGGGTGAGGCAGGAGAGGTCCGCCATGCCATGTGGGAATCTCCTCGGCCAGGCATCGAACTCGCATCGCCACTGCCAACAGCTCCACAGGCAGCGCTCAACCGCTATGCCACCAGGGAGGCCCATTACTAAATTTTAAAAATGAATAAAGTCCTAGGGCCTCCCTCCTGGCACAAGGGGTTAAGTCTCAGCACTACGAGGCTAACAACAGCCACTGCTGCAGAAGTTTGATCCCTGATCCCCCAGCCAGGGAGCTGACCCACATGGCACAGCAGACCTCTCCCTGGTGCTCCCCACAGCAGTGTATTTCTGTAGATCTGCCTGTTTTGCTTCCCACTCTGTCTCTGGTGGATCTTTTTACACACACCTCTCCTCTGGCCTACACCCCAGCTCTTGTATGCATAAATAAATAAATCTTTTTAGGGGAAAAAAAAAACAGGAATGCAGGCAAAGGCAAGGGAGGGGCCTCAAATATCTTATGGGATAAATCCCCCTTGCAAGGTGGTTCCTCTCACTCACTGGGGAAATCCGCATTACATACAATTAACCATTTGAAAGTAAAAAATTCAGTGGCTGTCACAGCGTTGTGTAACCTCCACCTCCATCTAGTTCCAGAATATTACTTCCCCAAAGAAGCCCTGTCGCCATCAGCAGTCACCTATTCTGGATGTTTTGTTTTGCCTGTGGCTGTTCTGGACGTTTCTCATCAGTGGATTCACACCATGTGGCCTCACGTGTCTGGCTTCTCTCCCTGAGCATCATGTGTTCAAAGTGCCTCCATATTGTAGCATGTGTCAGAGGTTCACTTCTTTTCATGGCTGACTGTTCTCCACTGTATGACTGAACCAGATTGTGTTTATCTGTTCTCTGCTTTGGACACTTGGATGGATTCCATCTTCTGACTGTTGAAATCATGCTGCTGTGATCATGTGTGTATTTGTTTGACTACTAGATTCTAGAGTGATGTAAATGTGGTGCCTATGTTTAAAATCTGGGCGCCATCACCTAAAGATCGAAATTCCTAGCCTCTCTACGAACATCTTGGGTCCACTTGCAGGCCACTGCCACAGGTCCTGCTACAAGCAGGGGACTGTCTGTGAAGGTGTCACCTCCCCACTCCCAGCCTTGCCCTCTAGAGCATTCGACAGCGGCTCCTCCCTCAAGTGTTCTCTAAGCAGGGCCTCCCTGGTGGCACAGCGGGTTAAGCGCTGCGCTGTGGAGCTGTCAGCAGCGGGCAGCGGTGATGGGAGTTCAATGCCTGGCGGGGCAGATTCCCACACAGCACCGCAGACCTCTCCTGCCTTGCCTGCTGCTCCCCTCAGCAGTGTGTTTCCGTCAATCTGCCTGTTCTGCTCCACACTCTGTCTCTGGTGAGCCCTCTCGCCGCCCCACGCCTCTGGCCTGTACCCCAGCTTGTATGCATAAATAAATATTTAAAAAAAAAGTGTTCTCTAAGCTTCTTCATGCCTGTGGTAGCAGGAGTCTGCCGCGTGGTGCCGAGGATGTTTAGCTCACCTTGCACTTAGGGCTCCTCCAAGTTTCCAGTCTTGGTCATTCGTTCAACAAATATTTACCAAGTTCCTACCAAGTGCCATATACAGTGCTAGAAACATCCGTGAACAAAGCAACAATCCCCACCCTGGTAGATGTGGTATTCTGGATGGGCAGACAAATACTAGGAAATAAGTAAACGAAGCAGAACGTGCTATGGGGGTAAAAGGCAGATCAGGGTAGAGGGTTGGGGGAAAGTGTGCCCTACGTAGTCCTGTGGGGTAGGTGGGATTTGAGCAGTTCTGAAGCCAGTTAAGAGGGAGCCAAGGAAGCTTCCAGGGGAAGAGCATTCCAGGCAGAGGGCCATGGTATGTGTAAAAATCCTGGGTGTGCTGGAGGAACAGCAGACAGGGCCGTGTGGCTGGGGCAGTGAGGTAGGTCAGGGAGTGAGGGAGCAGAGAGGCAACGGAGAGGGGGGCGGGCAAGGGCCTTGTGAGCTGCGGAAAAGCAGTGGGCTCTAATCCCCAGGAAGGTGGGGATCTGGCTCCCCCGCACCCCCGCCCCAGGCAGGACGGCGCTCCGTTGCTCACAGGCGCCCTCTAGCGGCCTCCTCGGGGAGACCCACCCGCCGGGGAGAGGCGGAGCCTGAGACCTGGATAGATGGGGCTGTGCTAGTCCAGCTGAGCAATAACGGGTCCAGTCCTGTGGAGGCAAAAGAGGGGAGAAGTGGCCGGATTCTGGGTATGTTTTTTTTTTTTTAAGATTTTATTTTATTTATACATACAAGCTGGGGTACAGGCCAGAGGTGTGGGGCGGCGAGAGGGTTCACCAGAGACAGAGCGGGAGCAGAACAGGCAGATCAGAAGTACACTGCTGAGGGGAGCAGGCAGGAGAGGTCTGCCGCGCCATGTGGGATTCTCCCCGGCCGGGCGTCGAACTCGCGTCCCCTGACGCTGCCTGACAGCTCCACAGCGCAGCGCTCAACCGCTGCGCCACCGGGGAGGGCCCTGGGTATGTTCTTAAGTTAAAACCCCAGGGAGGTTTCTGGATCGACTGGACATGGTGGCAATGAGACAGAAGGTAATCAAGGATCCCGCGGTAGGCCAGGGCAGCCTAGGGGAGTGGGCGCACCCCGGGACTGGAGCCAGAGCAGGTCCCTGCTGGTCACTCAATGGCGTCACTGGCCACTGCCCGTTGGGGGGAGAGGGAGGCGATGTGGAAGATAAGGAGTTGAGCCTAAGGGAGAAGGGGTCCTGGAGCTCCCAGGAATCAGGAGGGGGACACCCTTATGGTGTCTCTAGGGCATGTGCCCCACTTCCTAGAACTTTGCCCAAAGGGGCAGAGAACCTGATGGCAGCTGGGGGGCAGGGGGCAGCAGAGTGCACTGTGGTAGGCAGATCCCTCCCCAAGCCCTACTTGTTTTCTGTCTGAGGACTGGCCAAGACCCCGGATTCCCTAGCCCACTGCCTCAGTTTCTCCAGGAGGCTGGTGACCTGGGGACACACAGGTGAGCAAGACACGGGGACCCGAGCCCAGTGGCGGGGGCCTGGGAAACACCACAGACACTGGAGTCAGGTTTAAAAAAGGGCTTGTTTAATTAAATACAAGGATGAGGCCAGGCAGGGCGGGGAAGGAGGGCGCCACCTGAATGCACAGGTCCCTCATGCACCCCTCCTTTGGAGGCCGCAGCTAGACAGCTGGAACCAGCAGTGACCACTTGGGGTTTCTGCAGGTCCCTGGATGGGGCCCTGGGACTCGGCCCGCCCTCCCGAGGCCAGGCACGGGTCAGGGCTGGGTGATTAGGGGCTGGCCAGACACACACAGGAAAAGGGGCCCCTGCACGCCACCCATCTCCACGGACTAAGGCACCTCACCAACACTGGAGAGGGGGGTCGGAGGGTGCAGACCAACAGGTCCCCAAGGCCATGCCCAGAGACCCACCCAGCCTAGCTCCACAAGGAATCCAACCCCTGGAACCCCAGACACCCGTCCCTGGATCCTGCCAGGTGGGGTCTGGGGCTAAACCAGTGCCATCCAAGCCCCCCAGTCCCCAACTGGGAGGCAAGAAGGTTCTGGAACAAATGGGGGTACCAAAAATCTCCTGCAGTCAATGTGGGGGGATAGGTGTCTTTCAGGGTCTGAGACAGGGAGCCTGGCCCCCCCATTCTAGGGTGGGGAGCCTCAGTCTCCCGGTCCAAAAGGAGATCCAACCCAAGCCTCGGTGGGAAGACAGGAGGGCATAGCACGTGTCCCTCCCCGCCCCCAAGTTCAGATCATGGAGACCCCCCCCACACACCCCTGAGGACAGAGATCCAACCAAGGGGCCGGATCAGTAAAAGAATTGGCGCCTGAAAAAATACTCTACGCGGTCCAAAAAGCAAGCTCTCCAGGCTCAGGGGGAGCCCTGCCACTCGGGCACGGCGGGACCTCCGACTGCCCAGACACCAGGAAGAGGGCATGTCCAGGGGAGAGAGGGGGTCAGGACAAGCTGGCACGCCCAGCTACGGGGGTAGGGGGGCTGATTGTCATGTGATGCTGTCCAAGGCGAAAGTTGGGGACCCTACCCCTGGGGAGCTGGCTAGTAAGTAACTTACTAGCTTACTAGCTAGCTCCCCAGTCTCTCACTCACACACACGCACAAGCCGGAGGGGCAGTGCAGCCCCCCACACCAGCAGAGACAGAGGAAAATAAATAAGCCAACATTCATTCCCATCTCGAGATATCCACCCCCCCCACCAAAGTGAGTCAAATGCTCTTTGGAAGAACCCCGGTTTCTCTCCTCTGTATCCCAAGCTTCAAAACCAAAACCTGGATGCCTACAGAAACCTACCACCCCCACCCCCCGCCCTGCCCCGCTATCTGGGGAGCAGGGCAGCCCCACCTGTGGGCAGTGGGGTGGAACTTGTGGACACCTGAGATTGAGTACCCGAGTGGGGGCGCCCAGGCCCCGTTTCCCTGAACATCCCCAATGGCTTTCAGTGGGGCAAGGGGCCCCAGGCTGGGTGGGGAGTGGGCGCAGGGTCACCCCTGGTTCATCTATGGCTCTTTGCACACTTCATTCCAACCTGGAGGGAGAGGCCTGGGCAAGGCGCCTTTCCTGGGGCCAGCTTCCCACTTCCTAAAGTGAGGTGATCGCCAAGGGGGTGGGGCGCGCCTGTTGGCCACCCATCTGGGGACCCTGTTTAACAGATGGGAAGAGTGGACGGTCATGGGTCATGGCTATTTACAGACGCGACCCCAGCCCAGGCGGCGCACCCGGCCCAGTCTCAGGCCCCTGCTTACTTTCTTCAAGGGCAGGGTCATCTTCGGGGCCCTGGGGGGCAGGCTGGAGGGGACCGGGCTTGCTGTCAGCATGGGCCTCGCCTGGGCCCTGGACAGCAGGCGTGTGGCTGGTGCTCCGTGCCCCTGTCCGGCGGGGGGATGGGATGGGGGCACTCGGGGGGGCTGACACAGGGCCCTACAGACCAGCGGGGGCTGGGCTGGGCACAGGGCTGGGTGCTGGGCTGCCTGCCAGGCTGCAGGGCAGCGAGTCGCTGGGCGAGACGCTGCGGGCACCTGGGCGCCGGAGCAATTCTGGGCGGAAGTCAGGGTGGCGGCGCGCGTGCTTGGTCAGGTGGTCGCTGCGGGTGAAGCGCTTGGTGCAGAGCGGGCAGGGGAAGCGCTTCTCGCCTGTGTGTGTCCGGTGGTGGCGTGCCAGCTCATCTGAGCGTGCGAACTTCTTGTCGCAGCCAAGCCAGTCGCAGGCAAAGGGCCGCTCACCTGCGGGGGTGCAGAGAACAAGGTGCGGTTAGTGGGGACCCGGGGGGCAGCCGGCTGGACGTCAAATGATCCCTGTCCTGTCTGACCACTGGTCCCGAAGGCCGGATTCTGGCTGTGGATTTAAACACACCAAGGACAGAACCCCACTCGTTTCACGTGTTCCTGACAAACATCCCCCTTATTTCCCAGGAACCTGTAGTCTCACAACACTGAGGCCGTTTCCAGTTTAAAGGAGACCCTCCAAGGGCCTCCCTGGTGGTGCAACCGGTTAAGTCTCAGCACTATGAGGCTATCCAGAGCTACTGCAGCTCGAGTTCGATCCACGGCCAGGGAGATTCCCACACGGCGCAGCAGACCTCTCCTGCCTCGCCCGCTGCTCCCCTCAGCAGTATATTTCCTCGATCTGCCTGTTCTGCTCCCCACTCTGTCTCCGGTGAATCCTCTCACCACCCCCCACACCTCTGGCCTGCATAAATAAATCTTAAAAAAAAAAAAGCTTTGAAGGAGATCCCCCAAATGCCCCGCCTAGAGGGCAGCCCCATGCTGACCAGGGGCTCCTGTGTCTCCACCACTCACGGGCTCAGAAGGGGCCTGGAGGCTTTTGGGTGGGGCTTCTCCCACTCTCCCAGGGGCGTTCCAGAGCCCGGCAGGTGCCCTGACCCCAGTCTAGTCCTGCCCTTGGAAATGACCAGCCGGGGCACAAAGGGCGCCGCAGGGCGATCCCGACTCCCCACAGGGACCCTGTGGGCTCCGGCCACCTGCAGCAGCCATCAGGCACAGCAGTCCCGCATGACCCCACATCCCATCCAGGGCGCTCAGTGTGAGGAAGGGTCTCCTGCGGGTCGCGGCTCAGGGAGCCAGAGGCCTGCGGACGGCCCCGCCCCCACGGAACAGATGGCGCCGGCACAGCGCCGCCACCCAGCCACTTCCTCCGCAGACCCCTCCCATCTCCGCGCCCATCCTGCTCCCGACCTGAGGCCACCCCGCCCGCCCCTCGAGTCTCTACCCCGCCCGCCCCCCCATCTAACGGGGGTGGGGGCCCCCCCGCAGTCCCGTAGATGTGTTGTGGGGGCGTCCGCAGCTGGCTGAGGGCGCCAAGGGGCCACCCTGAGACTCCGTCTACACGGGCCCTGCCACGCCCCAGACCAAGGGCACATCCGCATCCGCGGCTGGCATCCTTCTGGGTCCGGCGCCATTTGCCCGGGGCTCTGAAGGGCCCGGACGGGGCAGACCGGACGGCGGGCCGCCCCCAGCCCCCGCGCCACGCCCCTAGTGGCGGAGAGTGGAACACGCAGCAGGGAGGGAGCAGGTGGGCCAGGACCTGAACCGCCAGATTGGGGGGGTGTCCCCACTGGGTCGCGGTAGTCACATCAAGGGTTGGGGGGCACTGGGGAGCTGAGAACCAGGTAGAAAGAACACCCCCACCCGCGGCAGTGGGGGCTACACAGACGGAAAAGGGTCAGAGAAGGCCCCCAAGCAGGAAACTGTGGTCCTGAAATGCTGAGGTGACTATGAGCCGGGAGGGGAGACCCACAGCCTTGGGGAGTGGAGAGGGGATCAGGCCCCAGGTAATGGAGGTGATCTTGTGACACCTTTAGCCCGAAAGAATACGCCCCCACCCCTCCCTCCCAGCCACCCTCAGCACAACAGCAGGAGTTCAGAGGTCCACACCTCCCCCCACCCCAGAAGTTTTCTTGGGTCTGCCTTTAAGTCACGCTCACAGGACAGGCCCAGGACAGGCCCGGAGAGGCCTTAAACCCAGGTGCCTAAGGAGGGGCGCGGGGCAAGGGAGCAGCTGTCCCCAAGACTGCAGGGCCGTCCCTATCCCACTGCCCCCTCCACACTCCAGGTCTCCCCAGGAACAGTCCAGAAGGCAGGGTCAGCGCCACCTGGGGAAGGGATCAAAGCAGCCCAGGACGGGAACCCCCAGACCATCCCTGCAGCGACCCCTGGGACAGCTCCACAGGGTGAGTGTGGGGGAGGGAGTCTGGTTATGGGGGTGGAGGGGAGAGGGGCTCTGTGATGTGCTGTTAGGGACACACAGTCCTGCCACCATGGGGCGAGTGGGGGTACGCACAAGGGCTGCCCTGCTGCTGTGCCCCGCAGCACCCTCACTTCCCCTTATAGGGTAGTGTGGCTGGTCCCGCTCCCACGCTCCCCTCCCCGGCAGTCTGAAGGCTGCAAAGAGCCCAGCACCCGCCAGGCAGGACAGGAGGCCGGGAACACAGCTGTTGCACGTAGCTGGGGTGATGGGGACATCCTGCTCACGTGGTTCCCGCCGGGGCCAAGCGCCAGGCGGGGGGTCCTGGCCTGGACGCCTGCCAGCTCCACCCCTCGCCTGGTTGCTGGGGAGCACCAAAGCACACGTGGGTGGCAGATACCCAGGTGCACAGACTTCCTGCCCCCACACCTGCAAGATGCCAGGCCTGCCAAGCTCTCACAACACACACTCCAAGGAGGCAACACTTGGGAGCTCAGAGCTGAGGGAGAGCCCAGGTGAGGCCAAGGGGCTACCTGCAGGGGCTGGAGCCAGAGTGGGCAGGGCGCCAGGGAGGATGTGACGCCCTGGCTTGGGCTGAGCTGCGCGAGCTTGATCGGGACAGGAAGGCCGCCCCCAGACACAGAAGTGGAGAGCAAGTGTCCTGGGCACACCGTAGATGCACACTCCCCGCCAGCCCTTCAGCCTTTGTGGGGGAGCTACCCCATTCCTTGGACTGAGGCAGAGGTCAACGGTTGTGCATATGAAAACTAAGCTTCACGGTGACCTCCTGGGGCCACCCCACAGGGTGGAGAGGGCGGTGTGGCTGGCAGCTGGAGCCTGCACAGATGCCCAAGCCTGGGGGAAGGCACCAGGGAGGGGCAGGGGGAGGAGAGCTGGGAAGGCTGGGGCGGCGCCTTGGGGTGTGCGTGTACCAAAGGACTTCAAGAACCCAAAGACAGTCTTAGGCAGCAGAGATGATGGCGAGGTCCAATAGCAAGGCAGGGCGGTCCCGAGGCTGGTGTCCTCATGGCTTTACAGAGACCAGCCTCGAGGGGCTGTGATTTTAAACAACCCCCACTCCTGCCCCCACAAACCCCAGGCTATCATCATGCTCACCCCACACGCCTCTTCGCTCTCCTCAGGCTTCCCTGCTCCCCGCTATATTCCCACCTTCCTGGCTCTTCAGTTCCCCCCCTTTTCAGCTCATGGCCTGTCAGATGGGGCTCTCCTGACCCTGGTGTCCCCCCACACAGACCCCTGGGTTGGTTCTTCTACCCTGTGCTCAGCTTCCAAACACCTGCATGCCCTGGGTGACATCTGCCCCCTCCCACTGTAAACTGAGGGCACAGATGGCACCCACAGGTGCTGAAACACACCTGCGAGAGTCCACAGGCTCACAGGTCCGCTCATCGGAAGCCCCTGCCGCAGGCAGGAGCTATCAGTGCTCCCGTGGATTTGAAGGGGGTTCCTTCAGCACCTCATCCCTCCCTCCTAGAGTGACATGGGTGCCTGGCCTGGCCAGCACCCAACTCATCTCCCACCTAGACGGGCATCTTCAGGACGGGGGACACAGCTCCCCAGGCGCCCCAGCACGTGTTCCAGAGGCCCGCTGCCCTGGAAAGTGCCCTGGGGGAGGGCGGCATCTCCTCACGCTGGTATCATCCACTAACTTGACGGCCATCTGCACCAGCTTTATCAGGGAGCCGGATGGGTGGGGGGTGGTTATCGCCATAGCAGTGTTGGGGGAGCCCTCCCCATTCCCCAAGCTGGGGCACAGGCACCCTACCCACTGGAAGGGCGGCAAGGTGGGGAGGCTGTCCCTGGGTACCTGCCAGTAGTTCAAGGCCACCCCTGCCACTCCTTGGGCTTGGTATTGCCCCACCCTGGACTCCCAAATATGCTAACAGATCAAGAGCCCCACCAGATCTTAGGGGGCTCACAGATGCTGGGACAGGCCATGGGGTCAGCGGCCTACTCAGGCATCCCCGTGATGGGAGGGGGAGGGATTGGTGGCACTCTGCCCTCTGAAACTCATTTTCCTAATGCGTTTCTCCCCCTGGGCACTCTTCAGCAAAGAGGACGATCACCACCCACCCCCTCAATCAGAAAACTGGGGGTCACCCTAGCCTCCTCTTGCCCCCTCAGCCAGGAACCATTCCCTCCCACAAAGCAGCAACTCCTCCAAATCCCTTCTCCATAAACGGATTTTCCTCTCAAAGCCTCCCTGCCTCCCCACCCGCCCTCCTCCACCCTGCCCTCAGGATTAAAGGGAACCCTCCCCTGCTCTGCCCCCCACCCCATTTCCTTCTCAAAGCCCAGCCCCAGTCTCTGCCCCCCATCCCCTGCAGGTAGGGTGCAGTCCAGGCTCCCAGAACACACCCTCACCTGCCCCAAAGTTTCAGGTAGCCACAAAGAGGGGGCTCTTTCTCCAGAAGTCTCCATCAGTTGCAGTCCCCATCCCCTACTCCCCCAAGGTTCCAGAAGGCGCAGAGGACAGGACTGGGTTGGCCCTTCCCCACAGTCTTTGCACACAGTAGGTGCTCAACTATTTCTCAGATTTAAGCAAACGTGGTTTCAGAGTAAAAGGGGAGTGGGGGGAGGCATCTTGTCCCCCAGAGGATACTGGGTGATATCTGGGGACAGCTGTGGTTGTCTCCACTGAGGGTGCCCCAGGCACTGAGTAGGTGGGACCAGGCATGCTAATGAACACCCCATAATGCCAAGGACAGACCTGCACAGTTGAGCCCCTCCCATGTCGCCAGGAGACCTGGACTAAAAGCTCCATTTTCAGATCGCAGCTCCCTCTCGGGGGAGGGAGCCAAAGCCCCCAAGAAGGCGCAGCTCGACTGCATGCTGGGCACTGGGGAGTAGGGGAGCAGTCCAGAGGCGGAGGAGGTTGGGAGAGCAAGTAGACAGCAGCCTCTCCTCCGCCCCCGCCCCATCTCCTTGCTCTCACTTTGGTATCCATGGCAACAGCGTCAACATCTCCTGCAGCTTCCAAAGTCCCGCCCCATGCAGGACGCTCCATGCTGGGCCAGAGGCTCCTGGCCAGACCCAAGGGCCACAGGACAGCCCGCCTTGGCTCCCCGTGGCTGGGTGGCCACATGACAAGATCCCATACACCCTCCCAACCACCCCACCACCCTTGCCGATGGAGCAGGGATGATGGGGTACCTCATCCACTGTATCCTTGGGGCCGTCACCAACAAGCCTTTGGACGCCCAGGGCAGCATGGCCTTCCCCACCCCTAAAACAGACCACTGGGAGCCAGACAACAGGGAGCAGTCATTAAGCACAGAGGTGTCCAAAGTCCTCTGAAACAGAAGCTGGGGTGCCTGGGACCAGAACGCTTAACAGTCAGTCAGTCTAGGGGCTGTTCCCCCAGTTCCCGACACACTATTATAAAGGGGACTTGGGGCAGGGCAGCCTCTCTGGGGTCAAAGGACGGCGGTCTTTCCTCCACCCTGTACCTATCCCCTGGGACACTTCTCCCACTGACTTCTCAGGCCTGTTTCTCCATTAAAAAGCGAAAATGGCGACACTGACAAGGCCCCTGGACCCCGCTGTCCTGGAGAGGCAGGCCATGACCCCCAACTCTGGAAGACGGGGGCCTCAGGAAGGAACATCCACCCACCCCAAAGAGCATTTGACTGATCACAAATAAGAGTGGGCAGAGGTGCCAGGCCCCAAGGGGGAAGGGGCAGGGACTCTGCCTCCCCTCCCTAGACCCAGCAGCGGGCCTGGGTGCTATGAGGCGTCTCCCTTCCACAGTGGCCAACCCTAATATCCTGCACCGTCTCCACCTGCCACAGCCCCTGTACCCTTTATGCAGATGGCAAATTAAGACCTCAAATCCTGTGCCAGACACAAAAGGCCAGTGCACCCCGACATTGCCCCCAGGCCCCCAGACCTGCTGCCATGCCCTTCCACAAAGGAACAAACACCTCCAATGCTCAACCCCAAGTCAGTCATCAAAAGAAGCTTCAGGTCCCCCATTTCAAACTCCCAGCCTAGAGTAGGACCCCAATGGAAGGAGCGAGGATGAACTGGCGGGGGGGTGGGGGGGGAATATGGGGCGGTGGTGACAACAGAAGGTTGTCACCTGCATCTTGGTTCCCCTCGGCGCCCCCCAAGGCGAGACAGTGTTGCTAGGAGAGGTGATAGTGTTGCGAGCCCTCCCCAGCCACCCTGCGCACCTGCCAGGCTCCGGTAGCAGCTGGGGGGAAAATAACAGGATGAGGCCCTGACTCTCTCGGGTTCCCCTTTAAAGCAGCCCCTCCTCTTCAAACTCGGGGCCCGCACCCGAACTACCAGCCCAGCCCACTGCCCCATTAAAATACAAAAGGCAAAGAAAAAGTGCCGGCCAACCCCAAGCCCAGCCCAGAACCAGGCGCTCCGCCGCCCCCAGGGGATAAATCCTTGCCGCCACCCCGGAGGCGGCGACGAGGCTCCTCCTCACTCGATCTACGGAGGGCGACTGAAGCCGGGAAAGAGACAGTTCAAAGCTGCGTGCTCCACCCTCCGCTCAGATCAGAGCGCAACAGAAAACACAAGAGAAACCAGGCTGAAGGGGGAGGGGGCCGCCAGAGCGCCAGACCCCGCCGCCGCGCCAGCCTTCCGCGCGCCGCCAGACCGCGTGGCCGCCACGCCCCCTGCGCGCGCCCCACCCACCGAGGCCCCGCCCTCCCGGCCGGCGCGGCGACGGCCAGGGCGCGCCCCCCTCCCCGCCCCCCACGCGCCACGCAATTTCGGGGTCCCGGCGGGGGAGGGGCCCCAGGAGGTCGCCCCCGCACGGGCCGAGCTCGCGGCCGGACTCACCGGTGTGCGTCCGCAGGTGCGACTTCAAATGGGAGGACTTGTAATACGCTTTGGCGCAGCCCGGGAAGGGACAGCGGTGGCTCTTGGCGGCGGCGGTCGCGGCGCCGGGGGTGCGGCCGGAGGAGGGGGACGAGGCGGCCGAGGAGGACGAGCCAGGCGAGGCGCCCCCCGGGGCGGCGCCGGGCCCGCCGCGCAGGTCCGCCAGGATGCTGGCGGCCAGCAGGTGGGGCGCGGCGGCGCCGCCGGGGCCCGGGATGGGGGAGGCGGGGGGCGGCGGCGGCGGCCCCGCGGGCCCGGCCGGGGCGGCCTCGCGGCGCGGCGCGCGCACATCCAGGCCAGCGGCGGAGCCCGCGCCCTCGGGGCCCGGCCGCCCGCGGTGCACCACGGCGCCCGAGGAGATGGCCATGAGCACGTCGGCAGCGAAGTAATCCACGCACGCCACGGCCGCCGACATGCCGGGCAAGGGCACGCGGGCGGGTCGAGCGGGCGGAGAGGAGGCGGTGGGAGCGGCGCCCGTCCGGCCGGCGGCGGCTGCTGGAGAGCGGGAGGAGGAGGAGGCCCGGCGCGCGCCGCCGCCGCCGCCGCCGCCCGCGCTCGGCCTGCCCCGCCCCGCCTGACGCGCCCTGACGCACCGGAGCCCGCGGGGGCGGCCGCAGCCCGCCCCACCCGGTGGACGCCCCTTCGGGGCGCCGCGACCACGCCCCCCTCCCGGCGCACCCTCCACTGTCGGGGGCAGGGCTCGGCCGGAGGAGCCGCCCCAGGCGCGCCCACTCCTGCCCCGAGCACGCCTTCCCCACGCCCGGCCGCCCCACAGGAGGCCCCGCCCCCGGCCGGCGCGCCCCTCCTCTTGCTCCGCGTTTGAAGGGCCCCCTCCCCACTCCGGAAGGCTCCGCCCCGTCTCCGGCCCGGCCCGCCCTCCCCCGCGTGCGCCCCGCCCCGTCTCGGCACTCCCCTCCCTC
>PVIJ01009288.1:0-67655 GCA_004024925.1 Scalopus aquaticus
TTTTTTTTTTTTTTTTTTTTTTTTTTTTTTTAGGAATCAAGATGCCTTCTTCTATCAGGACATTACATGCAACTACTCTCAGGTAGAACTCTGGGCATATTTTTGGCTTGGCTTGGTTTTGAATAATCATTAAGATGACTGTAATGTAGAAATTCAATGTTGAGAAGCACTGAAGCCCCAAATCATTTAGCTCATATTGGTCAATGTGCTCAAATTGATTCATTTATAGCAAAATAATATTCAGATGATGGTCCAACAGACATGACTGTAGTAGAGTTGTCGTATTCTTATTTAGATAGGAAATTGTGCTTCTCTGACAATCATTCTATAATAATTATTTCCAAAATTTCACTACCAATATCCTCATTGCCAGTTTTACTACAAATCAACCAATCTATGTAAAACATGATTTATTTTTTGCTTTTTTAGCTCTGTTTATTTGCTATTCAATTATTTTTCTGTGTTTTTTTTTTTTTGGCCACTTTTTTCTTTGGCTAATATCATATACAAATTAAGAGACATAGACTCATAATTCTCCATATGTCATATTTCCCTCAAAGCTTGAATAGTACCTCTCTACAAATGACTTTTAAACTATGATTTTGTCTTCTTTTTCAAAATTTGTTCTTGTTTAGCTGACTTACTGGATAGTCCCACCAAAATTTCCACTGTTATTGTACGTGCACATTCAAATTCAATCTACTCATTGATACTTTCATGTAACTTCATTCTCATTCACTTCCAATCCATGTTGAAAAACAAAGGAGTACTAAGCTTCCTCATAGCTTTTATTACTATTCAAATCTTTGACTATAAATATTCCAATATGTCAATTGTCATAAAGATATATCCATAACTCAAATCCAATGAATTTTTCATTGTTCTACAGTTTTATAGATTAGCTATGATCATTTCATGTTTTTACTTCATGTTTCCATGCTTTCCAATTCTTTCCCTTTAGATATCAAAATAGTCTCTAATATATTCAAGACACCCTTCAAGTCCCATTTTTTGGAAAATAAAATGCCTTATTTTTAGGATTGTTCGTATCACTCTTTTTTCATGGACAAGTTTCTATGTAATTATTAAATAATGTTATTATATTATAAATTGGTAGTTTCACATTTCTCAGTGACATGTACAGAGATTATATACTTGATAGAGATAAGGAAAAACATAGTTATTTTTATATACCCACAATGCCTACATAAGAGTTAATTATTCACAATAAATATGTACTAGTTGGTTGACTGACAATGTCTTGCTTTTTTTTTTCTTTCAATGAATTGAGCACTTTCTATGGGAAGCACCTTCTCTCGATCCTTAAATGGCTTTTGAAAACACTGTAGCATATGTTATTCAAATGTGACATTTTAATCATGAGCTAATAATAAGGAGACAAAGTAGCAACATCAATGTTACCTACTTTATTATATTACAGTGTATAACAAATTATAGGTTACTAAATAATTGATTCATGAATATATAAGAATATAAAGATTGCAAACATTTTTTCTCAATTTGCCTTAAAAAGTAAGCCTGAGTAAATAATACTTTTAATAAGTTAATCACTGTACTAACTCTTTGTCAGGAACTACTCTACATCCTTTATACATATCAATTCATTTAATTAAATCTTCACAACAATTAAAGGTTGCTACTATTATAATACACTTTCTACCAGTGAGGAAATAGTGAGAAGTCAACAACAGTGTTCAAAATCACATTGCTAGTTGGTACTATCTAGACTTAAAGCTGGGCAAAATGATTCAAGAAATTCTACTTTTAATGCCTGATCCCTGAAACCTTTCCAAAAGGTCAGCAAGTCAAAATAATAGCAATAATTGAAATTTGAAACACTTTCCCAATTTTATTAATATAGAAAACATTTATATGTTCACCATTTTCACTTAACCTCAGTTCTTATAATCTGAATTGTCAAGTCATTATTTGTTAGTGTCAGTTTTGTTTTTTTTTAAGATTTATTTTTATTTGTTTATGCATATAAGAACTAGGGTATGGGTCAGAGTTGCAGGGGGGTGAGAGGATTCACCAAAGACAGAGTGGGGAGCAGAACAGGTGAATCAACTGAAATACACTGCTGAGGGCAGCAGCTGACTGGACTGGAGAGGTCTGCTGTGCCATGTGGGTTAGCAAGCTGGCTGGGGATCAAACTCATGCAGTAGCGGTTGGCAATAGCTTGGTAGTTAAGACTTTTGAGAATGATAGGGATTCTGAAACATTCAAGTGAAGCTGGTAATGATTAATTCAGCTGCTTTTACTACCTAATGCCATACAGAGAATTGGACAGTTTCATCAATTTTTTTTTTAAATTCAGATGGTAAGAATATGAGTGCCTTCTAGAAGTTTAATTACATGTATACTTCTATATCTCTTGAAAGGAGCATCACTATTAGGTATAACCTTTTAGCTCTGATTTATAAGAATATTTAGTTGTTACTTTTATTATTATTACTATTATTATTATTATTATTATTATTATTAATACTCCATGAGTCAATTTCCTCACACACCAGTAGAAAAGGGAGGAGGGAAGAATTTATAGGACATTAAATATTGAATGAAATGTTTCCCATAATACTGAAGTATCTTTATTATGTTCATAAAATGCTGTAGAAATAATCTACAGTATTATTATATGTTCTAGCTTAAAACAATAAATTGGTCAATATCAAAATATAATACTAGTATTATAAGCAAATTCTGTAAAGCTTATGATTTTATATAGAATATAACCTACTCTAAAAACAAAATTAAATAACCTTCTCACAAACTCACAGCTGGTTACCACTGCCACCTTTCTCAGGTATTTCAAAATTCTATTTATTGCTCAGTGTTTCTGGATCTTGTTCTGAACTCAGACATCACAGATGTTAACAGTAGATCATAATGATCCACTTTATTTTCACAAAGAGACGCCCCTTATCTCAGTCAATGTCCTAATGAAATGTTGGATACTGGCCAACTGAGATTATCTTAGTATTTTTATATTTCATTAAAGCAAATTTTAATGATTTGGCATTCAATTACATAGCTATATACTTTTGGGAGTACAACTTTACACCTCTACATGTGCACATGCTTCACTTACCCTCCACCAAAGCTCTACTGGCAATATATTATCACTTTAATCTCCAACCTCCACCCCCTCACTTCCCTCACTTCTAGTAATCACTACAGTTTTCATAGTGTCTAAGAGTTACATCTGTCCCATTTTGCCTCACTCTTCTACCTTTTTAGTCTATCACCAGCAGCCACAGAGAAATAGCTCAGATTTGTGGACTGAATAGGTAGGATGAATGAATGAAATATGAATTCAAAGAAGAATTAAAAAAAAACATAATGAGATCACAATTTCTTTAAAATTGCACCTTAATAATCCAGAATGCACTAATGGAAAGTTTGTAAGACTACACATTTATGAAATTCACATTTTAAAATATAAAATAAGTGAATCGATTTTTTTACCTTCTTACAAACTTACTCTTTTTGATAAAGAACAAGGGATGGGAAGAGCTTATTTAGAGTTCAAGTATCTGAGTTAGAAAAATAATCTGGGGTAGCCATGTAAACAACCAAATGTTCCCCATGAATGCTACTGCAGTTTTCTAAATTTTGTTAATTTATTTCCTACACTTTCATTGTACTATTATAGGAAAATATGTTTTGGCAATGTGTATAATTCATATTTTCAATGCTTCTCCAAATTCTAGCCGTTCCAGTAATAGAACTGATTTTGTTTTTAAATAATACAAATTTAATTTTTTTCTCTTGAAAGTTGTATGTCAGATAAAAAAGTTTCCTCTTAAAATTAGTTTGCATTGTGTTAATAAATTATATTCAAAAAGATGAAAACTCAAGTGTTTACTTGATAATAGATATCCGGTAATGATGCATGTTAAAACATATTGGCCCTTTTCTATAAACAACCGTAGAGAATATTTTGAAACTAGTTAAGAATTTGAGAAAAATTAGCGTAAAATAAAAATTAAATAATGTTGACTTGTTATTTTTTGATTTTGGAAAAAAATTGAAGTGGGATTACTTACATTAAAAACTAAAATCAAAATAGCACAGGATTTTTTTATTTCTTACATGAAATATAATATATAAGTGCAGACATTGTTTAAAGTTATGAAGCACACTGTTAGCTTTTTGCTTCATGACTAACATTTTCTTCATATTAATTCTCTGAAAACTGTAAACACATATTTTTTAAAAATTATCAGGTTTTACCATCTTCATGCATTGTTATTTGTAAGCCTCCTTTTCTTATTCTCCCTCATAACAACCTGTATACAAGAATAACAAAGGTAATATATGTGCCCAGTAAGGCAAAAATGTCAACTACAGAGTTACATATATCTGAATGCCTTGGTAAAAATTAAGTATTTATTTAAATATAAATAGACTTAATTTCCCGGGACATTTGAAACTTGGAAGCATGCAGCATATAAAAAAATATTTGTGTACCCAAAATGAAGAAAGTATGAAACAGTGATATCTTTTAATTCTATTGGGATTTCAAAAAATCCCACAAAATATTAAAAAAATGTAGCAAATGTAATATTTAAATATACATGCATTAACTTTTATATCATGATGACATGATGGAATTTGGTATGTCAGAATAATTTCAAGTGACAATTATTCCCATTTATATTTTCTATTCATTCCAAAATGTATCAAATAATTTGTATATGAGAAAAATAATTTTAGTTCTATTTATTTTCCCTAAAAAGGAACAGTTTCAATCTTGAAAATGCTTTTAACCACAAAATATAACAAGAAAATCATAGTTATACAATAAAAAGTTTTGAAATAATCTATTAGTGCTTTCCAAACAAGCTGCCAAATTTACTCAATTATTTTCTACCCAATAATAGCTGTGATTATTGGTCAATTTTCAAATTGAATAAAAGGCAAAAATCATACACAAAATTATGACACTTTAAAATATTTGGTAATATACAAGATCCATGTTTGTTTCTGTAATTGACAAAAGTGTTCATGCCTGTGTCACTTATATATACAAGTCAATAAACACGTATGCAAATCATTTTCTGATATAACAGTAATTAACAATTAATGTTAAATAGTAATAGATTTATTTCATAAGATATTTAAGACTTGAACAAAATTTACAAAGCTAAAAACATAGACTTATTAAAAATAATGTTTTATAACTAGCCTTATTCACTATCAGTATGTCATTTCAGAAGTCTGATGTGTTCTGAATGGCTTCTTCCAAAATTTACATTACATCTGGCATGAACAGTGAAGCAGGGAATTTCTAAAAACTGCTCTTTACTTGTACAAAAATGCATGGCCCTCCTAAAATTTTTATTTTATTTTGCTTTTCATTATATAGATAATGCAGTGATTCTTCATCAGAGATGGGTGGATGAACTTCAGATGATCTATAAATTCTTGGATGCAAAGTAGGGCAGCACACTTGAGTGCAAAGTAGGACAGCACAAAACTGTGCACATTTATTTATTTTCTAAAGATTTATTTTTATTTATGCATACAAGAACTGAGGAGTAGACCAGAGATGTGAGGGGTGACAGGATTCACCAGAGACAGAATGGGGAGCAGAAAAGGTAGATCTACTGAAATACACTGCTGAGGGGAGCAGAGTGAGAGACAGGAGAGATCTGCTGTGCCATGTGGGTCAGCTCCCTGGCCAGAGATTGAACTAAGTGCCGCAGTGCCTGGCAATATCTTGAGAGCACTGAAACTTTAACCCCTGAGCCACCAGGGAGGACACCCCAAAATGAGCACATTTTAGACCATTTCATAAAGTTTTCAAAGGTAAACAAAATTACTAATTAATGTACAAAACAGTAAAGACATAAAAAGTTTGGATAAATTAATTTAAATTAAGAATATGTTTGCCTTAAATTAAAATTTGTTACTAAATGAATTTTTCCTTGGAAACTTACATTAAAATTTAGATATATTCTTGGGCCTCCCTGGCGGCGCAGTGGTTAAACTCTGCGCTGTGGAGCTGTCAGCAGGGGTGACGTGAGTTTGATGCCTGGCTGGGGAGATTCCCACATGGCTCGGCGGACCTTTCCTGCCTCGCCCGCTGCTCCCCTCAGCAGTGTATGCCCATCGATCTGCCTGTTCTGCTCCCCACTCTGTCTCTGGTGAACCTCTCGCAGTTCCACGCCTCTGGCCTGTACCCCAGCTTGTATGTATAAATAAATAAATATTTTTTAAAAATTTAGATATATTCCAACAGAAATTTCTGCTTGAGCAAACCACAGATTTTAGGAATTTTACTCCAATTTTTGACTTCACATTCTAGAATTACAAAACTAGAAGTCTATCACCACACTAGATCAAAAAGGTGCTTTTTTTTTAATATTTTCAAACATGGGATAAATTTAAACAGTAAAAATATGAGTTTGGGAGTTTTCCACATTAATTCATTAACTCAATACACATTTAAATACAAGAATATACTGAATCATCATCATGCATGTTATATAGATATTAATGCAGTTAATTTGGTAAATACACAAACATTTTGATAAAAACACACACAAACAACACAGACACCACAAACTTCACTCTTGCACCAGAGAAAGTAACAAAAAAGGAGTACACTCACAGATAGAAAACTTGTTGCTGTTGTCTTTCCCTGGAAACAATTTAAATCCTCTAGATTTAAAATCTATGGCCTTTTTCACTAGTTAAGAAAACAAACAAAAACATGTATCAGGAAATACAATTTTAAAATGAAATTCAAGTTAACAAATTTTGTTAGCATGGAATTATGCAAGTTAAAGAAACTGCAGTTTTAAGTCTGATAAGTGTACCCAGAAGAAAATAAGAAAAAACAACACCATAATCACTAGTAGTAATATACCAAGCAGTATGGAAGGATTTTAAGTACTCTATAAGGAGTATATGTACATGTATTTTATACATTATATGTATAGATATTTTAAAATTCCATCCATGTTTTTATAACAAGAGCAAAATATTAATAATTTGTTATAAACCACTTGAATTCATGAAATTTTATGGAATAAATTAAACTACAAAAATAAAAATACTGAGCTCATAAAAGTGAAAATATAATGAACTTGGTGTTTTATTTTAATGCTTTTTTAAGGTAATTTAGCCTAACCAAATTAAATATTAGGATACACTTAAAATGGAATAACTGATAAAAATTAAATTTTATTATTTCCACCATTTCATCTCATAGTCATTTTTCTATTTGATGTAAGTTCATATTGCACAAAAATTGAAAGTGAATTACATCTAAAATGTTTCTCATGTGAGGCAGGTATATATTTCACTTCACACTACATTAAAATAAATATGGGAACCTTGCTTAAAAAGTTAACTCAATGAAGTAATTTAAATTTTCTTTGTTATTTTTAAATAATTTAAAGGAAATCATTCTTTCCTTTTGAGTATGTTATTTTGTAACTATAATTTTATATCAAGTGAAATACAGGAAAGTTATTTCATTAAAGCCACATTAATTTAAAAAATTATACAAACTGATCTGATGGGATATTTAAATATAAACTGTTTTCTTAAAAAAAACAGCATGAACAAGAATGCAAGGGATATATCTATTTTTTTTTCAATTATAACTGAGGAATTTTCTACATATCTGGTTTATATGTAAGGATGATAGCCTGAAATATTAGGCAGTTGGGTTTTGATCCTGCTATGAATGTGGGAAAAGCAAAACCAATTTTTGTTATTTTACAATGATATTTTCACTAATTCTGAATTGCCATTTTACTCAGCTGAAATTAAATATATGTTATTGGTTTTGAAAATGTTAAGCTTATTTTCTTCATATTAGTACCCACAAAAGTAGAAAGGTAAAGAAACACTTTGATGGTTTACTGGAATATAGAGTTAGAAATTATCTATAAAAACCATGTATTAAAAAATAAGAAAAAAATTATTTTGGAGATAGATTTAAGAGACCTGATTTTTAGTAATCATAAGAGTTTGGTTTTGGACAAGAATCTACCATTTTACCTCAGACTCTTCTCTTAAAATAAAACGCTGAGACTGGATGACTACACAGTTATTTTATATTTCTGAGATTCTTTATTTGTGACTTTTTATTTACAGTGAAAGAACGACTCTCTCTCTCTCAAGTGATGTTTTTTTGTTGTAATTTTCTTCCACACCCCACCCACGTGGTAAGCTAAAGTTTAGTTCTACTGAAGTGTTCGACTACTCTAAATGTAGTTCTGGCACTTGTGAATTTTCCTGCTGTCACAAAATTCTTTTTAAAAAAATTTGCATTTTATATTTTGAGGCATAACTTTAGAGTCTCCCAATTCAAACATGGATTTAAAGTAGAAATCCTACCTCTACATGTATCTGCATTATCAGATTTGGTAGTATTAACACAAATCTGACTTTCTTAAAGAATGAAGAAAAATAAAAGACTATAAACCCAAAGTAGAAAATTACATAAAAGGCCATGGGTCAGAGAGCTTAGTTCTAAAATATTACTAGACGTAAAGAATGTTGATAACCACAAGAGGGGTGTGTGTGTAAGGCATATTTTATATAATATGCTCATATCTAAAATGCATGATTAGTTTGGGTGAGATCAGGAGTAACACCTCATTTAGAAAGTATCACCTCAGAACAGTGTTAGTTCTTGGATCTAAATGGACAAGCACTTATTTTCTTTTTCATTTTAAGCATGTATTTATTAGTTGTTACTATAATACAGGTTCAGAAGATGAAAGGCCAGGGAAATAGTCATCATAAGAGTCCAAAAGTAGGGAAAGAAAAATAATTAAAAGTTTAAATTCACAAAAATTTAGAATAAATTAACATGTTTATTCATGTTCTCAGTGGAAAGAAATACACTATATATATTTTTATGAAAAATATTGAAAGGACAGATATTGTAAATACCAATTGCATGAACATGGTTTAAATCATGTATTGGAAAATTGTTGTTACAAGTATGTGCCATAAAAATATTTTTTAATGAATTACAAGGTATATGCATTAAATCTTGACATGCCATCAAGCAATCAGTGTTACTAGGAACTATAACCTTTAAAATTAACCCAAAATTTTTAACAGGTATATCAGTAATAAGCATGTAAAATTTATTTCATCACAGTGGTAAATTAAACATGTTGCCTTTTTAAATATAGGTTAAGAAAATATTAAAAGACAATGTGTTATTTATGCCAATTCCTTCTACTATATTGTGAGCTTCTCAAAGTAGCAGAATACTATTCCTTGTATGAACATATAAGGAACAAATTATTGTAAACTCTGTCTCATTTAACTAAGGCATTTTCATAGGTGATTTCCTTTAATGATCATGAATTAGGAAGGGAGGACATAATAAAAGAATGACTGTTCAAGATGAGGCAATTTCATGAGTAAAGATATTTTAAGTCCATAAAAACTGTATTTCAAAAAATTTAGAAAGCACTAATGCAAGAGTTGTAGTAATATGCAGAAAGATGCATTTTCTTTGTTTTCCTTTGGCATTTTACATGCTGAACATGTTTTGTTCATTTTTGCTGATTTTTATGATTTTTTTATTTGATTCATGACTTTTCATAGCATAACAAATATTTAATAATATGTAAAAGGTTTGGAAGAAAAAAAAATACTGATCCAAGAACAAAATTCATCCCTGATTAGTCTAAGCCACTGGGAAAACCATTTTGTTTCTACATTCCTTGTTAGAACAGTTTTAAACCACTTTAGAGGATTATCATTGTAGTATTTTCCAGATCAATTTTCCATTATTCTGCAGAATCAATTTAAATTCTAAATACATTTAAAACTTACCAAAAATTTTGATTTATGTTACTTAAACCTTAATCATCTAGAGTCATAATTATGAAATGATTTAAACTGCAATTTTTCTATTATAAATATTAGTAACAAATACTTACATATTAGTGAAGACATTGATTTTGATCCAAATATCAAGATTTGTGTGTGTTGGGGTGGGGGAACAGGTGACACATGACTTCTTTTTTTTGTTAGAGAATCTTTGTTAGTGTCACCTGAGATTATGAGGTATTAGTGGGATAAAAATTTAGGGAGGTAACAGCGATAGTGTTGGTGCTAGACTTTAATGGTAAAAAAAAACTGACATTATTATACAGATGTGATAAGGGAATTAAGTATCAAATTAAGTATCAGTTAGAGGTTTGAAAAACATGACCTGTAAGGAATCCTTCTATTGCCGATCTTCTAAAACAATCTCCTGGTTTCAAATTCCTTATTTGAAAATTGATAGACTCTTTGAGACATAATCTCAAAAGTCCCATATCCATATTTTAAAATTTTATTTGTTATGTATACACAGTGAAAATCTGTAACTTTGCAGAACATTTTTCTTTGAAAAAGAAAAAAGCAGACATGTTTAGCATTAATAAGCAGTTTTTTTCCCTCCATTGGAAAATATCTGCCTCAAGTTGTGTGGGATTCTTTTAGGAAAACAATGGCATTATTTACTAAATATCATCAGAACATCCACAAACCCTTTTCATTTTCTATTTGGATTATATTTGAACACAATAAGAAAGTTAAAGTTAATGCAATATTCTGATATTATCTTAATCTTCCAAATTTGTAGTTTTTATATTGACAATAACATACCGCAAGTGGCAATAGTTATGATTATTAATCTATGATTAATTCAGATTATGACAATTCATTAGAAGAAGAAAATAATTTCTTTTGAGATAGTCAGTCATTTGTATTTTGATTGGGGGGGTTATTATTGCTTCCTTTAATTTTTAAATGTATAATTATGCTTTTCTTTTGGTCTGTGTTGAATATCATGGTATTTTATGTATTTCCTACTTTTTACTTTTAATTCATTGTATTCTTTATCTTTTAACTCAATAAAAAAACTATTTCAGTGAGAAAATTATCTGTAGTTTTGCTTTGGTTATTAAAATTAATATATGTATTTGACTTTGATTATGGCACACCTCACTATTACCATCAGGTTTATTTACATCACAAACTAGGAATTTTATTACAGGTCAAGATAATGTTTAAACACAGTATGTGATGTTTCTCTTATTGGACAGGGAGCTGGGAGACCTGTGTTCTAATCCCAAAGGACGTGGGAGTAGTTGTTTTAACTTCTCTATTCATTTCTAAGATATTTATTATTTTACCTTTAACTCTTTAAGTGTAAGGGGAAAAAGGAACACATAAAGCCTAATTTAATCAGAATTCTCAATACTGTCTCAAGATTGAATGTATTCAAAGATTGTAAAAGCATTTATCCTAGTTAAAAAAGTAAATGTTGTTCATTTTTATTTACAAATAAGTGGTGGTTATTTTACATCTGCAACTAAAACATTTAACAATTATTTTCTACATTTATCCTAGCAGAATAAAATACTTCTTCAGAACATATTTAGCATAGATATTACTAATTGGATCCTCCTCGATCATCCTTAGAAGAACAAAGATTAAGAAATTACACCGAAGCCAGAGTAAAACCTAGCTAGTATTTTTTATAGTGTCTGCTTTACCAGCTTTCATATAAGGTTTACCATTGGATGTAAACTGCTGAGGAAACAAGTACTTTCTGTAAAATGTTTCTGTATATGATTGTAAAAGGTGATTAGAAGTATGTTGCAATTAGACCATATTTCTGGATTATACAGTAAAGAGATATAATAGAAAAATCAGGAGCATATTTGTATATACTGCATGAAACTTTGTGGAATATATTTTCTTTCACAATATGTTAAAAGGATAAACTGTATGAAAAATCATTTGATGAAAAAAGTAGTTGTGTAACCAGGTATGTTTGAAAGCATGGAAATACTCATTTATAGAGATCTGCATATTAGACCTATGTAAGATTAAAAATACTCTGATTTAAATTATGAGATAGGACCAATTAAATTTCATAAGAAATGAAATATATGCAATTTCATAATACTTTAATGTATTTTCCCTTTTAAAAACCAATAGAGACATGTAATAGAGTTCAGATACCCCAACATTTCTTTAGGTCCTAAACTTTTATTTATGCTACCGTGCTAGTTTGTAGTTAGCACTAACTCTTGCATATAGAATATGTTTGTATAAAATTTATGAAGTGCCTAATTTTTAATTGAAAGAAAATGTACAATTATATATTACACCACTATGCTCAAAAGTTACAAAAATTTCATGAATTGGCACATAACGGAGGTTCAGTAAATGTTGCAGTCGTTTTTTATTATTGTTATTACCATTTATAATTTTAGGGTCTAATCAGTTTCAGAGGACATTGCAACTGGCAATGAAATGGACTAAATTTTTTTGACTATTTTGCATTATGTCTTTTTTTTTTCACTGTGTAGGGGTGTTATGACAAATCATATCATCCACTTTGCCTGGATTTCTAAGCTAAATGTTATTTTTTATACAATATTAGAAACCTTCCAAATCCTTTGACCAAAATAGCAAATTTAGTAAGAATGTGTAGAAGCAACTTTAAATATATTATCATATTAGTTTTTATGAACATACATATAGACACATTCAGCTATTTTAAGCTGTCTTGTCACAGACCCATTTTTGACTTTTGCAAAAGAAGATTCTGAAGCTACAACGTTGAAACAAAAGATTATGAAGCTTACAGAACCCTAAATCTTTGGTATCTTATTTTCAGTCACTTCAAACTGTGAAATAAGTAGTTTTTTGTTGTTGTTTAGTTTGTTTTTGGTTTGGAAAACTGAACAGTAGTGAGTGTGAAAAGGAGGCAAGATATTTTATAAAATCAATTTGTTAATTATTAGAGATCTTAGATTGTATTAATTTTGTTACATTTTATTAAAGATCACCGGGATGAACTATATAATTGGTTGAAAATCATGAAACTATTTATTAAATAAAGACTAAAATTTTGTGTATGCGTTTTCTTTCCCCCCAAAAATGGAACAAATTCAGGAATCCATAACACTTATGTAGATACAAGCAGATGCAACTGAAGTGCTTGGCGTAACAGGTCTTACAGTTATGGTGTTCTGTAAAATGTCAGGATTATATGAAAAATGTGAGATTTTTATATTCTCTTTAGGGATTCTTATAATTGCAAAATAAAAGTCACCATATGGGAAGATTTGCCATTAGTGTGGTTCACAGATACTTTCAATGCTTTTAAAACTGTTGACTTTAAGTTAATTAAGCTTTTCATCCTCATTTTCAAATGAAATAACATTTTAAATCACCTGTAATCCTAAAGTTAAATATTAAGAACCACTTCATTCTCTTTCTTGTTTTGACACATCATATTCTTTTGAATGGAATTTTCTTTTTGTCTTATTTTTTATAATTTCTATTTGCTTCATGAGTTAATTTTACTATACTTCCACTATAAAATTTAACATGAAAATAGAATTCACATTTTATTATTTAAAATATAAGATGATTCTATGTAACATATTTATTTTACATTCAACATCAGAGATCACTTAGAGATATACAATGCCTTCTAATATGAGACTAACTGAGAAAGAGGCAACAGGTGGAATGACAGTGGTCACAGTTAATGAATATCATCAGACTGAGATCAGTGGACTGTATCATTCCACTACAAAAATTCATAAGTATGGGGAATAATTTAAAATTTTAAAAAATCCAAAAAAATTACTATAAATAGCAATATCATTCATTCCTATGATTTCGGATTTTTACATTTTATCCAAGTTCTTCACTAGAGGCTGTGGCATCACCACTTGACTTCTGTTTAAAATAACTATAGAAGAGTTGTAATAGTTGCACTTGATGTTGAGTTATACTACCAATTCATAACTAATAAAGAAGCAAAGTATTCATCATAAGCCACCTGTGTTCTATTCTACGTTGTCCATTTGCCTTTCCATATCAATATGCTTTCTTACTCTTTGTACAAAAGATTGATCTGCATGGACTACATCCTCCTCTATGAATTATGGAATTGTATTAGCACCACTGACATCTGGGAGATTTTTAAAGAAAGCAGATAATCAGGCCCCATATCAGACCTACTGAATTAGAACTTGTGGTTTAGCGATATTTCCAGGTTATTTTCTGAACATATAAATTTGTAAAACACTGGACTCTATTCATAGATGCCTCTACTCACTGCAGAATTCTATCATCGGGTTGGAGGAAGAGAGGAAATTACTTTCAAGATTAATATGAAGGGTCTCTCACCATTATGTTCACTAGAGTTGGAAAGGACCCTTAACTGAAGATCATTAATATTTCATGCCAATATGCTCTATCTGTTCCTCTTTTGAATATACCCTATCATCACAAAGGGTTGGGAATTGTGACAACCTAGCTACTACTCTAGATTACAATACATAATCCCTTTTGGTTCCTTTACATCCTCATCCTTTACAAACCCATTTAGAAATAATCCTTCTATTAGTAAACCTTCCTTGACTTATTCTATTCCATTTATTCCCAGTGGATTCTGATGGATATAAATCCGGTAAATAAAAATCATTAGGTATTTGAATTTTCAGGTACTATATTAAACAACACCTATTAGTTGCCTATGACCACACACTTTTACTTCAAAAGGTATCTAGGTAGTTACTCACTGTACCATCAGATGCTTACTTGTTTTCTAGTGAATGTTTTGAAGATCTAGATCACACAACTATGCTCTTTTCTAGCTATAATCTCCTGAAGAAGCATGGGGATTTAAAACAAGGATAGAGTAGATAAAAAGAAAACTGAGTTACCTATGTTGAAGGTGTGGCATACCTGAAGGATAAAATTTGGGATTTTTAATAGAAACCTGAGATGAATGGCTACACATTACTTTGGTATAATTTATACATAAGATCAATATGAATAGTGCTAAATAGAGCTATTTATATAAGCTGTTTCCATAATTATCTAACAACATCACGTTTAAGCTATATATTTTATTTCTAAGACAATTAGTTGCCTAATAAATTTAAAACTTATGCTAATTGCTTTCTTAATTTGTTTGAGTGTGTGTACCTTATGAGGTTTTTTTTATTGATTGTGCATCTAAAACACAGGTTCTCTACACCTACTGTCTAATTTCAACCAGAAAATAATTATCCTAAATGGGATTATAGATGTATAAAGGAAGAAGGGTTAAGGTTTACTAAAATATGTTAGTAAAATACATTCACTTAATTGGCACTGAAACTTCAAACCTAACATCTATACCACAGTTGACTATGAATAACAGCATTACACATATGCAACCTTTACTCCCAAATACATATCCTGAAAACTACAAGAAGATGAGATCAGTATATTTGTATGCAATGAAAAGATAATATAAAATTTTAAGTATCAACAAGATCTGACTTTAAATTTTAGTTTACTATGAATCAGATGCACATTAATTGAATTTAATATTGAGTAAAAACTCATACTTACTGATATTTCCAAATACAACCCCACCACCTGAAGCCCTTTAATCATTTATTTTAAAAGTATAAACATGAATTTTGAAAGGTCTAACAAGATAAACTATATGATATCAAATAATCATATATTTTTTAGTCAGATCATCTTTGCATTCCTTTCTTCCTAATGGGGAGGTTAGAAAAATTGATGAAGTTTTGAAAAATGAAAATAATTCAAATTTCTCATCTCTGGATAAAAATTGATCTAGGAATTCCTGTCACTTTCATTCCATTTGACATTATGAACTGTCATTTGAAAAAAAAATAAACAAAATCAAGTATCAACAGTAAAAAGCAATAGGTCATGATTTTTAACATACATGATGTAATTATGAAACAAAAAATATTCTATGCAATTCACCCCAAATCTAACACCATGCTGTTCTGCCATACATGAAGGTTCTGTTCCTCCTAAAATTGTAAAGCTTAATTATGTGATTTCACTCTATGCACAGCAGGGCATCCATATGCTCTAGAAAACTGCATGCAAGGAAAGCAGCTTGTTGAAAAAGTGGGTGAAAATGCCCTGAAATAATTTTGAGCAAGATAAAAATGTCTGTAACATAGGGCCATTTCTTCATACTCTAAAAGGCAAAGTAGTGTGCTTTGGCACCAGTTTTGAGCACAAATAGAAAGTCTATCCCCTTCAACATATTTTAACTAGGGAAAAGATTTAAAAGTTACAAATGTCACATTCACTGTGGCCATCTCATTCACAGGTAAAATAATAAGCTCTGGTACCACATGGGGGAATCAGTTATACACAAAACCATTTTCATCTCCAACCTTTAGGTTAAGCCTTCTCTTTTAAATCAGTGCAGTACATTTTTTATTATTATTATTGTCCCTTGTTTGTCCATTCTATTAAAAAATGAGAAATAGTATGCTAATATAAAAAGTAAACCATCAAGATATCTAATTAATGCTTACTGATTAGCATAATGATGGGGTTAAAAATCTGATAAAAATAGCACTTTGAAATCAAACACCTGTTAGGGGATGATGGTTCCAGTGAAAATAGAAAGATGTATGCTTTCTAAAATCTACTCATTGGAAAACAAAACACTAAGTAATCAGAAGTTCTTAGAATTTCTGTATAGGAGTAGAACTAGATAAAATATTAAAATGATTACTTGTAGATTTGTCACTATGAAAAATTAGTTTTTTTCAGTAATTAATATTGTCATAAAGGTCCTCAGACATTCAAAGTATTTTTATGTATTACCCTTTAGAAAAGTATGAACCCATTTTCAAGTAAATTCTAACATTTTTTCTCTTCTTTCTCCCTTAAGGCATTTTTTCAACAAAGTATTAAAACACATTTAATGTTATGGATTAAAGTTATAAAAACATATTTACTGTTATGAATGATACTTTTGGACAGTTACACAAATATGATGAAATGTGAAATGGTATAATGAAATGAGAATACTCAATAAATAATTATGTAATTAAACAATAAATTGGTACATTTCTGGACATGGACTTCTAAATTACTACAAATATCAAAAATATACACAATTGTCCACAAAATAATATAATTAGGAAAAAGTCAAGAGAACAATGGAAAAAAAACAAAAATGAAAAGATATTGATAAAACATGCAATAGTCTAAGTTATATATAGTATACCTACCTATATGTTAACAATTCCCTATTTGTTAAATAATGTATTTTTTACCAATATTAAAGCAATTACATTAAAGTAATAATTTAATAAAATACCTGACAAGAACTATATGTAACCAGATAACGTTTTTAGAAGTTATAATTTTTCCACTTTGTAGTTACTTATCTAAACATGCATGAAAATTAATACATCAGTTAGTCTCAAAAAGAAGGTTCTGGGAATTCAAGCAGTCAAATACAATTTCACCATTTAGATAAAATAGAAAATAATGCTTAAATATTTAATCATGAAAAATTTTGATTTGCAATTAATTTTGTTATTCTTTTCACTATGTTCTGCCCCTATCAGTTAGCCTTTCAGAGATTTAAAAAGTGGCAGATAAAAGGAACTAAAACCTTACATCTTTTTTTTTCTTTTTGCTATTAGATTAACAAATTTTAAAATAAAATTTATTTCAAAGAATAAAATTTAGGGTAAAATTTAATACATGAATCAAAAATTGACTTGGAAATGTCTTCTCAATTTACTCACTCACTGATTTTTCCAATAAAATAACAAATGTTACTAGCTCAGTCATTCTCAAGTGCTGACAGAATTAATTATTATGGTAACGGTCGATACAGAATTTAACTCTGCCCTAAAATATATCTGAAATTCTAAGGAATCTGCCATATTAGAGTCATACTTACAGTACTTAAGTTTAGCTTCTACTATATTATGAGAGAGTTAATCAACATTATGATGATTCTAGTAGAGAACAAGATCTCATGAAGAGTGGACAGAGAGCAGGTGCTGTTTGACTTATGATCTCTATCCAATATAAACATCCTCATGTAAGTTCTCCCTATACACGTTATCGGCATGACATATATCCTTGTTAGAAATTCAGAGTCTCAGACTCCACCCTTTTCCCATAAGTCATAATGTGCAACTGAACAAGACTGCAAGGTGATTTGTGTTAACACTGAAGCTTAAGACTTAACAGTCCAAGTATCTATTAACTACAAGTATCTATTAACTATTAATTGCACCACTGTATACCTTACTAATTTGTCTGCCTGTTCTTACTTACTTAAAATTAATTCTTCAATTTCTTGTAAAGTGTCTTTTTAAAAGTACATTACAAAAATATCACTAACCTGCTAAATTCCATTAATGGTGACCTATCGATGTCTCATTTATATTAAAATAAATCTGTACCTGCGCCTCAGAACCTACATGGCTGGTTTCTAAGCTCATCTCTACTACTCTTCTTCTTCTTCACTCTAGGCACCCTGGACTCAAACAATATTCAATCTCCTTCTAGCTACCTGTTTTTGTTGCCTGCTATGCCTTCTCCTCTGATCTAAGCAAGCCTAACTCCATGCTGTTATTTGTTCTCAGTTTCAGAGAGGCCTTTCCTGATTATCTAAACAAAGGTAGTTACCCCTGTATCACACAGATTATTTTAATTTTCTGCACAACCATCACTGCTTTCAGGTAGTAATTTGTCATTGCCTTTTACTTCCCACTTGAATATAAACTTAACAAAGCAGAGTCTACTCAGTTTTATTCAATGATGTAGACTCAACAACTGGAACAAAATTTGGCATATAAGTAATCAGGAAACATTTGCTAAAGAGTGAAACAAATTAGGAAGGAAAAAAGGAAGGAAAAAGAAAGGAAAGAAGAGAGGGAGGGAAGGAAGGAGAACAGTACAGGGAGGGAAGAAGGAAGGAAAGAATAAACTAGAATGAAAGAAAGGAAAGGAGACAGACAGGGAAGGGGGGGGGGAAACAAAGAAAATAAAAGGTTTTGAAGATAGTAACTCTGTCCATCTTGGACACTACACAAAAGACAAACTAGGACTTATCCTCAAATGGAAAGTTTTGGGATATAAATCATATATGGGACCATTGGGCACTGGAAGAAATATGCATATGACTGGAATAAAGAGCGTGTCAATCTCTAACTTTCTTGATGGTAACACTGGCCACTTCTATAATTGTTTTAACATTGGCTATGCAATTAGGTAACCATAAATATAAATCATATCAAATTAAACATCAAGAGGAAATAGAAGATGATGATAAAAATGTTGCCTAATATGCAATATTTCAGGACAGATTTAGACTCTTAGGAATAGCAGGCAGAAGTGATTATATTATTGATATAGTCTTTGATGCTTACATGCTTACTAAATATCCAATTTGTACATCACACTATTTTTTATTAATGATTGTTTCCTGAAGCACACAATCTATACTTGAACAAAGTCATTATTAGAACAGTCTTCATTTTTGTATCTTCTTGATACACTTCATAAAATTCCATACACTAAATTCTGCAATCTATGACTGAAGAGGTTGGAAGTTTTTTACATATAACAACATACTGCATGTTAAAAGACGTCCAGAATTAGATATCATATACATTATGTAGTAATTCTTAAAATTGACTAATATTTTTTCTTTACGGTCTTATCTCTACAACTTTCCATTTGAAAATAGAGACTGTCTCTTATACTTCTTTTGAATCTATCACATGCGTAGCACAGAGATGATATGTTCAATAAAACCCTCCTGTTGATGGACATGTATTACACTGTCTACAGTGGATTAGAATGGTGGACTATGGGCATGGTTTGGTAACAATACCTAATGGGGGAGAGTCTATCCTTCTACTATGCAATCAATAATGTAAGCCAACATTTATGCAAGTAGATAAATAGACAGATTGAGGGATAAAATATCTAAGTAATCACCAATAAATTAACTTCTCAGAATGATATTTCTTGTGAAGATTAAACAACAAAAAAATTTAAATGACATGTTTTGGATTTACAAATTTATACTCTATAAGAGTATTAATGGAATTTTTGAAATCAGTATTAGTATTTGCAAACAGTTGAAATATTTAAAATATATTTTAATGTGGGCAAAGAGCCTATACTGAAAGGCATATGGTAGGCTCCTGTGAACTGTTAATTTCACACAATAGTGTTTAGTCTTATTAAGGCCCGCATTTTTTAATAAAAATGTTAAATATGATGTAATTTTACTTCTGAAGTAAACAAAAAATGTAGTATAGATATGTGTCTGATAGTCTGGTATCTCCTTTTTTTGTTGAATAATGTAAATGTACAGATGAGTTTACCTGTAAAACACTGCTTATAATGACTTTAAAAATCCCAGCTTTGTATTAAAATTGCTGAAATGGATAGTTCTATGCTAAATTTACTATTATTACCTTAAAAGAGAACATAATAAAAACTTGTATTTAAAAAAAAAACTATTATTAAAATCGGTTTTATTTTAAGCTGCTGTCCTGGGGGATAAGTCTACATTAAATTTGATTTCACAATCAAACTAATTTCATGTCCCTTTGTACACTAAATTAAATTTATTAAATTTACTATGGAAGAACTGACCCCACTATGTCAAAACAAACAGCAGCAACAGCTATAAAATTCATAATACTTATTTGACCCTACAGGATGTTATTTATCCCCTTTTCTCCTTGAAAACAGCAACTACCAAGGCTGCTTAATAACAGTGGACAGAACTTGTCTACATATGAAAAAAAATAGAAATATCATTCTATCACATATAGCAAAAAAACTGTCAAATTATGTGGAGTAAAGCACATTTTAAGATTTTTATATGATTTCACTATAAACATATTGAGAAAGAAAATTCTATTGTATTTATGATTTATATTATTAAATTAAGCTATTTGTTTTCTGTTGTTAATCTGTATTTTTTATAGGCCTTGAATATTAACCATTAGTTGTATGATGTGTGAACATTTTCTTATATTCACTAGGATGCCTTTTTAACATACCAATATGTTCATTCACAGTATAAAACCTTTTTAATTTATGGTAGTCCCAATTGTTCATTCTTATTTTTATTTCCTTTGTCTGGGGGTTGAAACTACAAATAGAGTGCGCAAATAATTAAGAAAATAATTCCTTTTACATTTGCATCAAAAATAATTAAATACCTAGGAATTACTCTAAAAAAGAGGTGAAGGACTGATACAATGAAAGCTATAAGATGCTATTAAAGGATATATAATAAGACATAAAAAGATGGAAAGATATTGCATGTTCATGGATGGGGAGAATAATTATAGTCAACTAACCATTTTATCAAAAATGAAATATAGAGAGAGATTCAATGCCATCCCTATAAAAATTCCAATGGTGTTCTTCCTTTGTATCACTTTTAAACTTACTATCACCTCATAAAGACTCTGCATACATTAGCCCCTTATGAAATTTTAATGGAAGAATGAATATGAGCTTAGTAATAAAAACTGGGTTTTCAGAAGTCTTTGGCAGACCATAATTACTTTTATAAAATAATGTTCTATATTAGATGATCTGAAAAATTTCATTTAATTCTAAAATATCAAATTCTATAAATGCAGGAATTTTACTTAATCATATTAGATAGGTTATACTATATTAAGTCAACTTTGAGTTGAAGTCACTTTAGGGACTGTCAGCAAAGGTAGTTTAAGCAAATATTAAGAAATAATCTCAAAAGAGATTGTACAGCTACACTAGTAAACTATTCTGGTGAAAAATAAAATAGCACTGGATATTATCCAGTTTTAAGCATCTAAATATTTTATAACTTAATTAAAACCTTAATTGCTTTTAGGTTTATTTATATTAATGTATAGCTTCCTTTAACCACAGTTAAACACTTTCTTTATATATTTTGGTATAGACTCATAATATTTCTATTCAATGCATTTTTTAATATTTTAGTGACATAAACACAGTGTACTAGTTTGAAGCTTTTATTCACCTTCAAAGAAATAGTTCAAATATCATCTGTGTAGCCTTCTTTGAATTTCACATTTAGAGGTAGTCAGTTCCTCTCTTTTATTCATTCCAGAAACACTGTGATGTCAGATGATTCTCATAATAAATTTGTATTACTCTTTTTAATTTATGTAGACTGCACAAGGGCATGGTCCATACTGTTCATCCTTAATCCTGCATTATACCATACAATGTCATGCACATAGCAAGAGTTAAAACATATTTGGTTAATAATAATACAAATGTTAATAATTGGTAAACACTTAAGGTCAGCAATTATGCTAAATTATTTCACACAACTACTTATGAGGCAGGTATTCCCAGTTAAAGGGAAATTGTAATGTTGAGCTTTGAAGTTATTGCTAAAATCAGGTAACTAACAAAGAACAGAATGTACACTCAGTCCAGTTCTCTGACCTCAAAACCAGCCAATAATGTGGGAAATAAGGGAGAAAATACTTAAAATAGTACCTTTGGGAGAAAACAGCTGTGATGTTTCTTAGATTCTTCTACCCAGCACAATGTTGAAGTCTCACAATTACCCTCATATAATACTATTATAAAGATATGGAAATTGAACTTTAATATTTCACGTAACCGCAAAAGTTTTCACACATAGTAGGTAACAAATTAGACTAGAATCCAGTCAGTGAAAGTGTAATGCTCACACTAAGAACTATCTGACACTAATACAGGAAACTGTGGTATGCTATTAAACACAGTTTAAAGAGTATCTAAATCAACATTACTTATTAGTGTGCCTTTTGCTTTTGCTTCTTTTTAATCTCAATTTCAAAGGACTCTTTAAGTGGAAAAATTTAGGAATGGTTGTGTTTCATTGAGAAGTAATAGAATGTGAAAAAAATTACAAAGATAATGTAAATTGAATTATTGATATTTTAACTACAGTACAATAGGAAACACTGGAATAATACCGTAGAGAACTGAACATATTTTGATGAATATTGTATTTTCAACTTATTCATTAATTGCACAGTTAGTTATGTTAGTCATAGTAAGAGTTTCAGTGATTTAATATTGATCCTAAATTAACACATAGATTTTGAGTCCACACACAGACAAGTAACAAGTACAAAATGGTAGGTGCAATATCAGTGTCCATGTTTTATGTTCACAGTGATAATGATGTAATCTATAAATATTTCAGTTACCTCCAGATTATTAAGAGTAAATTAGCAACTAGATCTAATCAAAAGACATAATAAACTTAAAAAATTAATTGCAATGTAAATAGGGAAAACAATGAAATATACTAAACTATCATAAAGTGCAAAATAGCATAAACTTGCAGACATCAAATGAACCTAGGCTATCATAATAGCAATCAAATATATGATTGAGTAGGCACTTAATTTCATGAAATAGTATTCATTGTATTACATTAATTTATGTTCACATGAAATTTGCCGAATACAGTTTCTTGTATTTTAATTACAATTTTTCTTTGATCTTATAAACGGGTAAGGGCAAAAAGCAAAGCATTTATATCTAGCTTCTCATTGTGAATTTTGAAGTGGTTATATAATAAAAGCAATGTATTATTGTGGGGTCCTGAGAACACTGTTGCTCTTAAAAGGGTTTATTAAAGATTGTGCTTTTAATAACTGAGACAAAAATTAAGTAATCTTTAATATTGAAATAGATAGATATTTGATTAGATCGAAGAATATAATTTGTGAAACTTCAATAATTGAGGTACATGCTCCAGCTAGTGACATTATAAATATCCATTAGTTTAGAAAACATTTTCTAAATATATCTTTGGGTAAGATTTTCTAGGCACTGAGAATGCTGAATGAAGTAGACTCTTCATTCCTTACCTTATAGAACTTAAAATGTGCACAAGCCAAAGGACTGGTGATTATAGTAGCAGGGAAAACACAGGGTGCATGGTGAATTTTAATGGGAAGATCTAACCTTCCTGGAGGAGACAAGTTAAAATCTGGATGGAAATTACATTAGAATGATGTGGTTAACAAAAGAAATAGCTTATCAATGTGATTTGATGCTTAAAAAAAGATAGTGTGTTTGCCATGCTGGAAGCAGTTTCCTTTGCCCAAAAATTATAGAAAGTGACTGTGCATGTTACATGAGATGAATCTGCACGTAAGAGAGAAAGCCAGATCATGAAGGTTCTCATGGCTCATACCTAAGATTGATTTTATTTCTAAGGTCACTGGGGAACCACTGGGAAGCTTTAAAGCAATGGAGTGATATAATAAAATTTTAATTTTTAAGAGATGATATTGACCTACACATCATGGAGAATGAAATAAAGCAAAAAATATTTTTTGTCAAATATTTAGAAAAATTAAACAGTTAGCTTTGGAGCATATTTATTGTTTCATTTAAAATGTTATTAAATAATTCACTGCATATACTCTCTAATTATCTTAGTATTCTAATTGGTCATGAGCTTTAAAAAATCTTCCAGGAACACCAGGCTAAAGCAGTATTTGTAATATTAGCTGACATCTATAACGAACATAATACCAAAACTCACCTGACTTTTATTCAGAGTGTGACAAAATGAGTACAGGGGAATTTTTCAATATTAGCACATGCAACTTGCTAAACAGAGTGGGAAAGTCTAAGGACATTTTTTCTTAACTGAAATCTTAATAATTTTTATACTTTTTTGTTTCCTGATATGAAGAGAAATTACCACTTGATTAAGCAAATCATAAACTTTATGGTCTTTATATTTTTATGGGTAACAATATCTAAGGTAGGGAAGTGAATAAAGAAACTAAGCAAGGTATCAACAATTTAATCCTTTACAGGTGACCACTATATGTTAGAAGTTAATTTTAGAATTGCTTCTTATTAAAGAAAATTAAAGTTAATTTATTTCAGTATGAAGTCAAATGGAAATGAGCTTCTGAGACATTTCTCTATGAGTTTTCAACCAATTTCTGTCAGATGTCTTGATTTTTCTCCTTAATGTATAATAAGCACTGAATGGTTTTCCATTACTTACATTATGCTCTGTACAAAATATTCCTATTCACACTACATAAACCATAACCAATTTAGAGAATATATAATGATGAGTTGCAGACAGAGTTAGAGTACATATTTTGTACTTGAAATATATTGAATTAATATTTCCACTGATGCATATATTTATATAAATGACATCTTTTTTATTTTTGACACTATGTTTTTTTCTAAACGACTTAATGAAACTTGCTACTGAGACACAGAATAATATGCTTGATAATTTTATAAAAGGTAAGCATGTGTTAACTAGATAACTCAATATATGACTTAGCTTTATGGTACTTTTTTCCTAAAAATTAATCTTGGAAGTTTAGGAATATTTAAAATTTGGAGCCATAATCTCAATCAATAGCTGTTACCTTTCCCAAATGAGAAATATGTCATTGGTGTAATCAGGTCAGGCAATAGGTAATTTAGAAATAGAGGAGTAAACTATATAAAACAATCACCAGACATAGCTCTATCTTTTCCTAATTAAATCATCTGTTTTCTCAATTTGTACTTAGCATTTGTATAACATAAAAATATCATGCAAATACTGGAAATAATTATTGGGATTTATCATCAGTGTGTAAATATGTACACTTATTAATAGAAACTAGGCAGTTCATGTTTTCTATCATCATAACAGGTATGTAATAAGCAATAGATATTTATTGCATATTTGTATTATCCCTTTTTATGCATTCCTTTCTTTCTACTTTTGTCCCCTTACCCTTTCCAAAATTTACATTTCACTTTAATTTTTTATTTTAATTTCTGTGCTTTTAAGTTACTCAGATTTTGGCTGCTGCTATCTATATTTTTCAGCTACTTTTACCCTTGCTTTCTATGTTGACTCTCTTTCAGCTAATTCTCTAATTAGAATCATTAGCAATATACACCTTTGGTTGCAACTAAATGGGCACAAGTAAAATAACATCCAATACCTCTATGAGTAACAACTGCAAGTTCTTTAGTTCTTTCTATCTGCTCAGCATTTCTTGGTCTTCTCCTTGTACTCTGTGTATCTGCTTGATGAGGAGAGAGGACATCCTTGGACGTGTTGGGGTCCAGACCTGAATTTCTGAGATTCGTAACTTGCACTCGCTGTTCCTCGGAAAGTCTATGGATGGTGACAGCTGTAACACTGGATACAGTAACATCTGCAGATGTGCTAGCAACAGCAATAGCACCAGTGGTAGTCCTGTTATGCTCCTCTAACTCACCAGTGGAGGTAGTGTGGGTCAATGTAGAAGAACCTGTGGGACACAGTAGCGCTAGATGCTAACTTTTTCTTTTAAACTTTGTTTTTTTTTTTTCTGATAATTTTAAAAAATATATATCCCCTTCTATTACCTTAAGGATAATCAACATGAAGAGGCAAAACATAAACACACCACTAAAATGTGAAGTGAACCAGATCTGATGGTCAGTTTGTATCAATCAACCTAAGGATAGATATTACACATGAATACACCACAGTTTAACTGTAACATATTAGGGGGGAAAGTGACAAAGCAAACCCTTTAAATGGCCCTGAATCCAGTTTCCTCTTATTTATCTACAGATGAATTTTTGCAACAAATGCCTGGCAAGTGACAAGTTTTGACAGAATCAGTAACTATGTAATCACACTTTCTCTCAAAAGTATGTTTTGAATTGTGTTAGCTCTCTTCATAATTTCTGGGAAAAGAATCAAATTTTTCTATTTTAAGACAAGCAAGTGAAGAAAAGACAATTTAAAATCAAACCCAAAGTGAAAACAAAGTGATCAAAAAAAATGAAACTCAAATAACTGTAAATGTCTATGTTTATTTTAATTATTTTAATTTTATTTTTGCAGAGAAGAATAAGGATCTCTAGTGAATCCTCTCATTCCCTGCACCTAAATGTCTATCTTAAATTTATTTGCCAGAAAACATTCAACATGGATTAAATATTAAATGTTGTGAGCTATATATGCTTTATAATTTTTTCACAATTGGATAATATTTTCACTATTTTAATTATTTTCTATTAGTGAGCAATATTTCCACTACTTTAAATTTTGAGGTGAACATACTTTCATCCAATAAATATTAAATCATTTTATTTGGAAATTATTGAAAATTTACTATTATCATGAAACTGTTATTCATAAAATCTAGCTTTAAAAATTAGTTGAGAATTTCCAAATATTTCATAAAAATGTAATGGTATATACCTCTCTACATTCTAACTCTTGAAATTTCCACAATAATTCAAAAATACATTTTCAACATGTCAATTTAAAGTTTGCTTTATACTGTCACATAATCTTTTAAAAAGATTATCCCTGGTAGTATATAATAAAAAACCGCATGAAAGTAAATGAAGATGTGTTTTAAAAAGTCTGCCAAAAAGAAAAGTTTAAGAAGTAAAAAGTTGTTAAAATTAGATTTAGAGGGCCTCCCTGGTGGTGCAGCGGTTGAGCTCTGCGCTGTGGAGCTGTCGGCGGCAGCGCGTGATGTGAGTTCGACGCCCAGCCAGGGAGAATCCCACATGGCGCGGCAGACCTCTCCCTGCCTTGCCCACAGCTCCCCTCAACAATGTATTTATGATCTGCCAGTTCTGCTCCCCGCTCTGTCTCTGATGAACCCTCTAGCCACCCTACGCCTCTGGCCTATACCCCAGCTTGTATGTATAAATAAATAAATCTTTAAAAAAATATTAGATTTAGAGCTATTAAGAATAATAGTCTTGTTAGAATTTGTATTTTCTAAATGTATTTTAAAGTCAATTAACAGCATGTTTTCCTATACTTGTATTTTCAATAAACTCAATTTCACACTCTGTCCACAATGTATAATTAGATATTTAGGAAAAAACACATAAGGATATTTTAACCACTCTGAGAGGAAAATAGTTTGAAATTTTGAAGTGGCTTGAAATACTTTGAAATGGTTTGAAATGTTTTATCCTGTGTGGTAGGGAGGCAAATTATTTGTAAGACCTGTAGTTCTGGTTTCTACTTTAACCTCAATATGAAGTCCAAACCTCATTTATAAGCAAGCGACAGAACAATGTGTCTGATACAATTTATTCAACTAAACTGCATATCTTAGTTTAATTTGTATAGTAATTCAGAAGAGTTAAATGGAGACTATATTTTGAGGGGGCAATGATAAATAATGAGTGGCAATTATCAGATTATTTTAATGATATCTAACCTATTTAAAAGCCATTAATCAAAAACAATTGCTACAAAATATTCAGCTCAGCAATGTGAAGATTAGAATCTAGTAAACTCACATAAATTATATAAATTGGCTCCACAATATTTACATAACTACACTTTATAACATTTAGTAATAAATCTATTGTTAATTGGGTATTTGGGATACCCATGTGCTGTGGGCTACGATGGAGTACTATGAAGACGATAACCTAATCCAGATTATTCTCCTGGAGAATTTAATCATACTTCTATTTTTAAGAGGAAGTAAGAAATCAGGACAAAAAATAATACTTTAATTTTTTTCATAATTTTATCATCATTTACAGGACTCATTTAGAGATGAAAATCTCTTAGCTATAACTTAAACATAATCCAGAAGTATGGAAAAATAATGAAATCTATACATATGCTATAAATCTTTCTACCTTTATCAAAAAAGTAAACTTAATAGGCATTAATCATATTTCACTAGTGAAGTTATTATTAATCCCAAATAATCTCTTGCATTTGAATCAATCATTCTGGGATAATTCTTGGGAATGAGTCTTGGTTATTTTATAACTAATCTTCAAAAACATACAGACCAATTCCAAATAACCATTTTCATAAGTAAAATCTTTACCAAATATGAAAGTTAAAACTGTTTTTAAATAACATTTAGACTAAGGATTTGTGCTAACAATCCCAATCTTAAAATCTTCAGTAACAGAGCTCTACTTCTAGCTACAGGTAGTGATAATTCAAAACCAGTCTCTTAACCTGAATGCAGAACAGGATGTAATGATAAAAGAAAGCATTGGTAAATCCACCTAGATAGATAAATATTTCTACTAGGTATTTACCAGTCAGTTCTTTTGATTTACCTTTGGGTTAAAAATCTTTCCTTCTCATGATAGAATACAGGTTCCCTGACGGCTGAGATTTTTATATACTCTATTTAGTACTGAATACCTAGCATCTAAAATAGTGACTGGTTCATAGTAGATGTTCAAGAAATAGGCCTTAAAATAAAGGGGGAAAATAATTTAACAGTAACATTAAAGTAATAGAGTATAAAATGAAGCAAATTAAATGTGATTAAATTTTTACCATGCTGAAGTTGTATTTGAAACTATAATGAATAAAGAATAATTCTGAATGGAGAGGAAAATAATAATTTGGTTTTTCAACCTTCAAAAACATCACTTTGAAAAAGTGTGGAGTTCTACAATTTTTGCACAAGAGTAAATTGAAGATTTTTATCACCATTCCCAAAACATGAAAGTTTACTTTGTTAGTGTGAAATAGGTTTACTTAGGCTATTCAATTATTTGCACAGTGAAAGGTAGTTATACTCATAATGAAGGAAGTAAAAGTGCATCTAAGTTTAGCTAGCTGTTTGATATATATAGTGGAAATATAAAGCAATAACACTGATTTCCTTTATAAGGCAATAAAATTACCCAGTACCATACAGTTATATCTTTTATATGCACAACCATTTTATTTAAAATGCAGACCAATTTAGAATACTGATTTTTGGTACCACATTAAATTGGCAGTGTGTGAAACACAGATTTTTTTAAATTGTCAAAATGGACCACTTAACAGTTTAAAAAACACTCAACAATTTTGCATACATATGTTTTATGAGGTAATTGTCAATGTTGGAAAAAGCCTTAGAAATATGCATACCAACAATTCAATATTAAATATATAGTAGCTAAACCAATTTCAAAATATAGTAGTTAAATCTCTCTATATAAATTTAAGTATTCTACAAAATTATGTAAACAATATATTTAATAATGCAGTATTAATTGCATATGTTATAAAACATACAATTCAAATTAAGAAAATGTACATTTAGAAAATCCATTCTTCATTTTGAATAATGTATACAAGATGTAGTTTATCACAACTAGAATTGCCTATAGTTAAATTAATATATTTAAAAATAGATGTATACAATTATACATGTCTGTAATATAATTTCATTAATATTCTTTAACAAAACATTTCCCAATATAACAAAAAGAAGATGAAATGGTTTACATATATATAAGCATGCTTCTATAAAAATCATGTTGTGTTTGGAGTCATGACAATGGAAAATGATATACATCACACATGTAAATTGGAAAATTTATTAATAGTATTTTTTACATTAAATTTAGATCTTATAATGTATTATAATGAAAATTATGATTGTGAATGCTTTTTTGGTGCAACAATATATCTGTGACTGAGTACAATTCATGTAAAGTGCTTTATAGATGTGTCATTTAGAAAGTATACCAAATGAAACCTCATGTCATAATTTAATTTGAATTTCTATTCGATTAAATTATTAGTTTTAAGAATTGAAAGTATTTTATGCTATGTTACTTTGCAATAATGTTTAACTCATCAAAGATGTAAAGAACAGAACATGTTTCTAGACATATTAGTGGACTGTCCATTAGATATACAACCATATAAGTACATTTTAAAAATAATTACATAGTCCAAGAAGTAGCTTTAAGATATTTATGTTGTCATGTTACTTTATGTAAATAAATATATATTTCTTTTTTCTATTAATTTAATGCTTCAGTTGAAACACTTAAATGAAAGTCTAACAAAATAATTCTAAGTGAATAATTTTGTGGCATTGTGCAATGAATAAAATGCAGTAAACATTTAACATGAAAGCATGCAAATGGAAAAATATACAAAACAACATCAAGATAAAATCTAAATATAACTAATATAGCAATTCTATTTGAGCCATCATTTAAATATTCAATAATTATATCATGTGCATGTTGTATTTCTTCTCTTTTAGTATTATTTATATGATATTTAGGAACATGTAAATAATTGAGGACCCTTGAAAATTAATGGAAGTATGAAGGGTTGAAATAAAACAAACCCACTGCTTTGTTAGTTAGTTACATTTTCAGGAAGAATACTGCAGTGTGGAAAATAACATGTACTTTTCATTTAACGCATAATTCCAGCATTTTAACATCTATAAACTTATTATTTAATAGTATAAGTATGAATGTATGCATATTGTAATTATTCATTTTAGAGGAGAGAAAGTAAACTGAAATAGGAAGTAGCAGTTAAGGAGCAGACAAAACAGAGCTCATCGACCTTTGATTGTTACCTAATACAAAATTCTCTTGGACTAAGAGAATTTCAAAGTAAAAAAGTTCTGAAAAAAATTAGTTTGTAATTTAAAGATCAGGCCTATATTTTTTTAAGTTTTGATTTAAATTCAAATGATACATTTATGCTGAAGCTATATAAAATTATAATCTTAAAACACTCAAATGAATTTTATACACTGGTGATTGTAAGATTCAACTCTCAGAAATTAAACATTCTGTCAATTTAAATATGTATTACAATGCAAAAACACTGTCTCCTGAATCCAGATTTCTGAGATGTTAAATGTGAAAAGAAGTTGATCTTGGTAGAATTAAAATAAAGTAATAAGAGCAACAGATTTTCTTAGATCATTAATTAAATTAGGTGTTTACTAATTTAAAAATAGAACTGAATTTAATATACGTCCTGAAATGAGATGCTGATATATACTTGTTTGTTACATATTTATATTTAAATTTCTAAGCATTAAAAGGGAAACCAATAATATTAAAATGAAAGTGGGCTTGTTATTATCTATCAAATATAAGTGATCTTACCGATTTAATATGCAAAGTGAATAAATAAATCTTTGCAATTTATACTGAAATTGATGATAGCAAGATTTAATGAAACTGTATATCTACTATTATAGCCACACTTAACTACAAAAAAATTACAAAAGAAATATTCAACAAAATACGTTCTGATCTCAAACTGGTTCACAAGCAAGATAAAACCTCCTATTATGAAATGTTCAAAATTTTGATAATCCCACATGCCAAACAACCATAAATACTTTCATCTAAACAAAATATAGAAAAAGTAAAAAGTTTTAGAAAGCATATGGAAAGTACTGTTGTTCAACCAAAGCAAGATTATATATATTATATATATATATACACACACACATATATATGTATATATAGATGCACTACATAGTACATATATATTATAAATGCATGATTGTTATATAAATATTATTTGAATTTTGTCATAAAATGAATAGATATTTTATATCTGAGTACTAAAAATAAATCAAACATACCCTAGGGAAAACATACAAGTCTTGAAGATATTCTCTCTCTTAAAGGCCATTTCTTGTTTTATCTTGATTAAAATGGAGTGCTGAATCAAGTTTCAGCATCTTATCAGTCCTTTTCAAACATTTTGGAAGTCTGGACTATATGCAGAGGAGGGTCCTACATGTCATGTTTTTATTTTAATCATGTGCCCAACTACAAACACACATACTAATCACACAAATAAATCCCCAGAAGAGTGAAAATGTGTGTGTGTGTGTGTGTGTGTGTATACAACTAAACATAACTGTCCTTCCAGAAAGTCACAATATTGGCAATAAAACTTGAAGAGCTGGGTTGTGGAATAAGGTTCATGGCATACTTGTCACATTTCATAAGAATAACACAAAGGGATAGAATACCTCTCCACAATTTCCTAAAACCATCTTCCAGAATTCTACAGTTTAGATTTCTATCTTGCTACAGCCCTTATCTCATACACTGGAAATTTTTTTCATTTTGGATTTCCTCTAAGTCAACCAAATAAATAACAATTTCTTGATTAATGTTCCTCCCACAAAATGTCTATGGAATAGCTGCCAGTTCTTATGGAAGATTTAAAGGCATTATAAGAAGAAAATGATAATATGTATCTAATATCCCAAGTATTATGCCAGGGACATCTTCATTTTCAGTGTCTTTGAGAGTATCTACTAGTAACTTTTTGAAAGCTGAGATCACACCTATGTGTGCTTATATATATAACATTCCCCTTTAATGTTTAATAAACATATGAAAGAAGAATGAATGAATTAAATGTACACCTCACTTCTCAAAATAATATATATATATTTAATTAATCTACTGCACTGAGAATTAAATGTATTTAATGAAATAAATACAATTAAGAAAATATAAAATTAAACTATAATTGCAACTTACACTGTATGTGCTAGAAGAGAGGAAGAAACATCCATGAACATCAAGTGATTCCTTAGTTTCTATTTTCTCAAATGAGAGTAGCATATTCATTTTGTTTCCTAGTATACTGTCCTTTCAAAAAATGCTTTTTTTAGTAACAGTATTTGGTATTGTGAAAGAGAAGGGCAAAAAGAGAAAGGAACTGGTGGCACTACCCTTTACATCAACTATGCTTGAAATGAAAGGAAAAATAAGAGAAGTTTTTATCTTGACTTAGCTCATCATGTCACTGAGGCCTGCTTAGCTTAACTATTGGACTGTATCCTCCTTTACATGTTTATTTTCTATTTTCTCCCATTATTGTCTAGTGGTGGGGGGGCATCCTAAGTTTTGATTACTTGTAAGTGATTCATTTTTTTTAATGCCTAAGGCATAAAGTATGCATAAGGTGTGGTATGGGTGTGTGTGTGTGTGTGTGTGTGTGTGTGTGTGTGTGTGTGTGTGTGTGAGAGAGAGAGAGAGAGAGAGAGAGAGAGACAGAGAGAGAATTTAAAGGAAATTTTAGAAATAGGAAATAAAAAAGTTATATATATTGGGATCTCTCGTGGAGGGAGGGGAAGGATAGCACACCCAGACCAAGAGTTACTGCAGTTTGAACTTCTCCTAAAAGCATAATCTTAAACCAAGCTATTCGGAGTTTTGTAATCATACTGTTATAGGGCAGCCCTGATATAAATGGGGTGCCTGTCTGGGTTCTCACCCATGTGCTTAAAGGGGACTTAAAAGTCTCAACTGCAGACACACATGATAAAATTAATAAAAGGGCTTATTTACAAAAAGGGAAAGGAATAAGATAAAGAATAAATTGGTGAATGCGTCCTACCAGTTCCTCTGAGCTGGAATCTTATGGTCCACTCAAAACCTGGCAATCCACAACCACGAGCAATAGCCGCCCTCCAAGCTCACAGGTCTGATTTTTAAATCCCAAAAACATTTCTTAACTCCACCCTCAGTCCTCAGTATCCTTCCTTTGGTGATGATGGCATTCTGGGTTTCTAGTGTCTTGGATCTCTCTGGCTTGAGGTGGGGGTGGGGTCCTGGGACACTCCCCTTTCCTGAGGACCACCCTCTTAACAATACCAGTGAGGCAATCTGCTTAAGACCCTCCCTGACTCCCCCTTAGGGAAGGTGATTTCACTTGCTAATAACCTTGTCCTATCCTCTTAGAGTTTATAAAAAACCTCCCTTATGTGTAAATCGTTACAACTCTCTGCTTGATAAAGTGGATGCTGTAGGTTTCATGAATCACAATTCTCTAAATTTGTGAATTTTGGATTTTTAGAAGAACCAAGAAGCTCACATTTTTCTTCTTGTGTACTGAGATGCTACTAAACACTGTTCAAGATTAGATACTGCTGTCTCAAAGTTGTTCTTTTATAATCAAACACCTTTCTGGTTAAAAGAACACACATAATGGAGCGGTTACCTATCTATTTAGTTTAAACTGATTTATTGTCAGTTTTTTTTTTTTCCCTTCAAAGGAAATAACAGGCAGTTTGAGAGATACATGTTTTGGGAAGGAATCTGAAACTTGTCCTTAGACGACTAAACATTCCTTGTCAGGGCATTTATCATAAATTGCTATCTGATCCTATGCGATTGTTAAAAAGGTTCAAAGACCTGTATTCATTATTAACAAGTAGGGTCTAAGGGAGGTTTGGGTGGGTAGGCTAAAGTTAATACTCTGGAGAAAAGATTATTAGGGTATTGATGGTGGAAAGGTTACTGAGCAACTGGTGGATGCCCAAGTAGAACAATCTAATAAGAAATTCAAGTCAAAAGATGTCTTATTTTCCTGCATCACACACTGGAAAACGATTAGTAGTAGGAATAATAAGCTCAAAAATAAATATTAATCTTGGCTAAAAAGAGTAAGACGTTGGAGGAAAACAAAAAGCCTTCAAATATGGTATGAACATAGAGAGTTTATCATCAAAAGCACTGTACATAATTATATGTTGGGGTATTTAAAACTTTAAATCCTTAATGTAATTACTCTCAAAGTTTCTTCTCTACGAAGAATGCAATTTATTTCAAAACAGTAAGTTAAAAGTTTGTATTCTAATAACAACAATAAAACAAAAGTATAGATACTTGTAACAATGATGGTTGAGATTTAAATTTATATTTAACTTTAAGTATGTTTTGGCTCTTTAATTTGATTATGGAAACATTAAATATAAGGGATAAAATGTGGAGATTTGATGGAGGAAGACCTCAAAAGTCATCATTTTTAACACTTGATATATGGTTAACTATTTTTTTTTTCACTTTTTACTCCAGGTGTAGATATTTGATATTTGATATTTGATATTTGATATTTGATATTCTGGGTGATACAAATCAGGTTAGTTAGCACTTTCTTTATTCAAATCTTCCCTAGATGTGCAACACCTAAGTTTGTGTTTTTAATACAACGAAACAGAAATACATCTCCTTTGGAATAGAGGTTCGTTGGAAAGACAGGAAAAATAAGAGTGAAATATGAATAAACAGTTTTAGCAAAGGACATGTGATTTTACATTTTTGTAGATACTAAAAAAAGAAGCCTTACCTTGATTCATTCTGAAAAAAACAAATAATATACGTAGTGATTCTTTCTATCCCCATCCTTTCTACAATGAGGAGAACGAATTTTTCCCTTTTCTGTATTATCAGCATTTTAAATATCTGACAATAAAACAATATATTTTCCATCTTCCCTCAACCCTCTTTTCTATTTCACAAACATGAATCAAATGTCTACTATGCACAAAGTAAACGTTTTCTCTCTCTCTCTCTCTCTCTCTCTCTCTCACACACACACACACACACACACACACACCCTCCTGCCGTGCAAGTTAGCAGTCATGAATTTTAAAAATCAGAGCCATGTTTTATGTTCAATAAAGGATTCACAGAGAGCTACAACATGAAAATACAACTAGAAAGTCCTTACCTATTTTTCAATAATGGTGAAGACTTTCTAGTGGAAGACATTGGAATTTGGCTTAAAATATGAGCAGATTTTTGCCTGGTGCAGGGGAATTAAAGTACATCCTTGTCAGAAGCAATGGATTAGGAAAGGTCTGGCAAAAGCAAGGCAAGATGGACTCAGGCAAATGCAAATTATTCAATATGAAAAGAGAAATTACAGCTATGGTGAGCAGGGATCAATGCATTGAGTCAAGAAATTTCAACTTAACATGAAAAGATGCATCACTGAAAGAATTTAAGTGAGAGATTGATGTGACAAGATTACCATTTAGAAAGACTATAATTGCTGCAATGTACAGAAGAAAAGATGGACTAAAGATAGAGCAACCATGTAGCTGGCAAAATCACATGACTATGAAATTGGGTTGCTAAAAATATAGCGCACTTAGTTAAATTTGAATACCATTAAACAATATTTTTCTATAGTATGGCCTGTGCAATACTTAAAGTACACAATTAAAAAGTACCTATTTGAAATTTAAATTCAACTGAGCATCCTGGATGTTATCTGAAAACCCTACTTAGAAAGTAATTCAGACTTAAAGGGAAAATTTTCTACATACCAAACAAGAAAAATGAACAAATATTGATTCCATTAAATGTTAAGTATGCTTTGATTGATCCTGTGAAAACTTATGGAATGATACAGAGAAGACATGAAGACATCAAAAGTACGTCTAGACAATATTATTCCAAGTATTCTTTCATGAAATGAAATAAAAAGAAGTCAAGTTGACTAAGATGTGCTAAGGATTTTCATTCTACACACATCTAAACCTGATATGCTTTTTAGTATTAAGAACAGCTAACATTCTGGTTCAGCCCTTCATTATAAAACATGTTCAGTACTTGAGGAAAGGTATATATCTAAAATTAAATATGTAAGTGGCAGTTATTTATTTTTGTGTGTGTGTAATAAAACAACTATTTTTTTTATTTTCATTTTTTTTTAATTTGCATTCATATATTTTACATTATTGTGCATTCCCCATAGATTACCCACCACCAATTCACCCGTGAAAATTGAAAATAGGTTTCTTAACAATGCTTCAATGCATAGAAATGTTAGGTGAGATTATTTCCAGCAAGAATTAGCAGTCTTTGGTCAAAGCACAGATTTGCCAGCAAATATCAAATCAAGTTATTCTCAAGTAATTTCCATGTAAACATTTTAATCCTCATGACAATCATATGGAACAGATACTACTGTAATTCATAGAGCTGAGGACAAATAACTCTCAGTCACTGATTAATGTGTTTACTCAATGAATATTATTTTAGGTCATTTGTGAATTTATTCATTCAGGTATTTATCAAAAAGAATTTATTAAATGCCCACTTCATGCCAGGCAATGAATTATCCAGAGGTGAAATGCACAGACATTATGTCTCCTAAGAAAGATTACATTAAAGAGGAAGAGACAAAGAATGGACAGATTAATAGAACAGCAGTTAGTGAAACACAAAGTGACATTTGAGCTAAAACCGTAATAAAATGAAAGAGTGGAACATAAAAATAAAAGACCTGATAGCTCTGACACTTTTATTTAGACTGTCAGATTGCATACCCTGTATTCTTAATCTTAGTGACATACTACTTCCTATTCAGTTATCACTTGAACATTTCACTTTATTTCTCTATAACTATGTTCTGTAGTTTCTATTCCTCTATTTATCTTTAAAGTAATATGTATTTTTTATTCAAGATAACATTGTATTTTGAGTTTTAATACCTGAATACCATATTTGGGGGCTAAAACTTAAATTAATAGTAATAGTATTAATAATTTTCTCTTATTCAATGACACACATACATTAAATTCCTACCTTGTGGTAGCCACTGTTATATGCTAGTATATAATGTTGAGTGAGAGAAATAATGTTGCAAAGAAACAAACAAAAAGGAAAAAACAAAAGAATATGATTGAATTATGTCATTGTGACATGTCACTTATGACCTAAATTTTTGAAGTTATTTCTATCAAGAAGTTGAATCTATTTGTGTGGATATGGGCTGTGCTCATGACTTACTATGACCAACGGAGAATAGCAAAAGGGATATCTGAAAGGAGAATTGTGCATCCTCAAGCCTCATGTTAACAAGACCATGCAATTTTCACTTTTGCTTTAGTGTAATGCTTTTCAGAGACTGACATGTAAGGATATATGTCTGGCCTACTAAAAAATGAGAGGCAGAAGGAGAAGAACTGAAGTGCCCCAGTTGCCAGTACTGTGAATAAGACTATATGGAATGTTGTAGATCAATCAACTCTCCAACTTAATGTAAACATAATTATGAGTCCCAAACTGTATTGCCAACTAACAGAATTGCCAGAAATAATAAAGTATTGCTATTTTAAGCTTCTACAACATGAGAGGCTTTTACACATCATAGATTACTGATAACAATGAGTAAAATACAGAGTTTCATAGAAATGTCTTACAGAAAAAAATCTGGTCTTGGAGGTAGCTTAATGAAAAGATGCTCTCTGGAGGAAATGGTTTAGACTGATGTCAGAAAGATGAAAAGTGACTTCCAATGTAAAGAGAAAGGAAAGAGCACTGTGCTCTATGTATTAAGACCAAGAGTTAAAGGAGAGTCTGGTAGTGTCTAGGAATTAAAAACAATTTCGTATGGGTAAAGCATAGATTCAAAGCAGGAAATCGTAATCATAAGAATTTGAGCTAAAAATATAGGTAGAGGGCATATTATGAGAATATAATTGAACTGATGCTTTTGTTATTTTTCTATTTCCAACACCACAATCGGTAGTGTCATTCTTTGATGAATTAAAAATATAATCTGATATATATATATATATATATATATGTATGTATGTATGTATGTATGTGTGTATACACACACACACGTATGTATATTGCATAGGAGGTCAATCAAGATCTTTCCTAAAAGGATGAAACTCATGTTGTCAGAATGTCAATCACTAGCTAGAAGACTGCACTGGATTGAGGACGCGTCATTAAGAGTCCCCAGGCAAACCATGCAGTCAGTTACAAGGTCTAACTGCACAAATAGTTCTAGTGTATATGTATATGTAGTTACATCTCAAAATACATTTTCCAAAACTTTTTCTTTCAGAAAGATGATATCTGCTATAAAAAGTCACTCAATCTGTACAGTTCTGATTTTCCTGATAAAAAGTAGAATAATTTTATATTTAGAAGTGAGTAATTTCAAAATATAATTAAGATGAAACTTCATATGGTGTACTTTGAAACTGAAATTGGAGAGAAAAAAAATAGTATTCCAGTCAGTCAGTAACATAAATAAGGTTTATGGCGTAGGATGAGTTACAGAATATATTATTCTGTGATTCTAAAATTGTGTATATAATTTATATATAGTCCATTGTCTTGAGTTTGCTGAATGTAATGATCTAAAGTAATAGAAAATGATTTATAATGAGATTATTGCATTTATATTTTTGCTTCAGAAAAATATCATTATTTAACAATCATTGTTTAATACCACTTCACTGATATGCTATATATAATGTGAAAAAGAACAATGTTTTAAAATTAGTTCTTGGTTCAATGCTAGTCATACTGAAACAAAGAATAAAACTGTTGGTGCCTTGCCCTGGTTTCATCCATTATAATATGTAAAATTTGGAGCTAAATTATTGGTCTTAAATTTTTCTTCATGAAATGTTAATTTCATTATATTTCCCTAATATATATAAATACATATATGTGTTGTATATATGTGTTGTAAATATATATATATATATATATGGTGTATATATGTATGTTTAAGTCTTCTGTTCTACAATTAAATTACTTTCATAGTAAGAAGTGCACACCCATTTTAAAAAGTCAATTAGGACACCTACTAATCAGCACTTCTAATCACCATGAAGTAACTGAATTATTACTGGTTAACTTAATTATAATGCTGAGTAAAGAAAATTGACATTTTAGATAGCATGTGAAATTCTATAATAGGTAAATTTTAATTAAAATTTCTAAAATAATGAAATAATGGGCCAGGATTATTATTCTAGGGAATTTGAAAAAGAAATTACTGTGATGCATGATGTTTAAGGTCCATTCCAGCTCCACAAATATAAGTGAATAGAAAATTCATTTTAACATAAATGACACATTTGCTTTAATACATTCTCTGCTTGCCTTTCATGCTTTCTCACATCATTCTCCCTTCTCTTTCCTTTCTCCCATCTTCGTTTTTATTTCCTTCTTACTATAAACTGTATTAATAATTTAATAGGTATGTTTGGTTGCTAAAATCATCACAGAAAGGAAAGAGATACTAAAAAGCAAGCATGGTGATTTCACATTAGTACTATGAAGCACAAATAATGGAGGTAGTCATGGTGAATGTTGTTGAACGTGGCATAACTCACACTAGTTTCTCTCTCCAAAAAGATTTTTTGTGCTCATTGTTGAATGATAAAAAGAAAAAGCTGTCTGACATTAGACTTGCTAGTATAATTTCTTAGAGATATGGCAGATACAGAAAGGTTAGACAGAAAAGAAGGTATGTGCAGGAAGTTAGAGAGATAGTATTCAAAAGGAGACCTGTGTGTTATTGTAAGAAGTCTGGATTTTCTTTTTTTCCTTTCTTTTCTTTACTGAAATTACATTCCATTAGAAAATTGCATAAGTTTGAGGTGTTTATTATTGAGAATCAACAAGTATACACACTACATTAAGTTCACTACTGAAAGCCCAATATCCTTCACCATACTATGTGTATCCCTAGAACACATTTACCCAACCTCTTGCCCCCTTCGCTTGTGACAATCACCAACTGATAGTCCAATCTTACTTTTTAATTTAGTCTAAATAAGCAATGTACAGGAAAGACCTGATCTAAATTTAAAATAAATCATTTTGATCTTAATGGATCGTGTGTTTCTCTCTCTCTGTGTGTGTGTGTGTGTGTGTGTGTGTGTGTGTGTGTGTGTGTAAGAAGTTTATGACGGTGGTAAATTTGCTGCTTTATAAAAAGAAGTATGTGACACGATGGAAAATGAGGTAGATTTCCTGGCCCTTTTTCCCACGAGAGCATTCCAAATATGAAAAAGTTCAAAAATAGCTATTACAGAGCTTCTGCACCAGAATGCACATTTGCAAAGGCTGAGAAGGTAAATACATCAGACCAGAGACTCCATATTAAGAGCCAAGAGCAGGATCCATGCAGCATTAGGAACTGCCTGGGACGATATGGAAAGTATAATGAGTACTGAGGTTTAAAAAATATCCAAATGGCTAATTGAAATCAATGTTCCACATAACTAACAGAAGAAGTGATGGGAATGCTAATAGCTGAGGAGCACAGTCCTTGAAAGAAACAGATGCTGTGAGCAGCAGGGAGATGCCAGCATAACTGGCACAAATGTGACTATGAATAATGCTCTCCTGTGACCCTTAAAGTCTATCATACATACCGGAAAATTGTCGCCAACGTAATGAGAAAATTTTAATTTCTGAAGTTTTAAGGGGCAAGAATGACAGGAGTGACATGGCTCATAAAAAGAAAATGAGATTATGGAATTCCACAGAATGATGTAAAATGTATTAATTCTTGAATTAAGAGAATGAGTTATTATATCTAGCAAAAGGCATACACTTATTGTTCACTCATTTGAAAGTCTACTATATATCAGACATTATTGCTCTGAGGATAGCAGGGGAAAAAAACGTGTAACTGATCTTCCTTCAAAATAACTTGCATTTTTAAGTCCTCCCTGGTAGCCTACGGATTTAGTCTCAAGGCTATCCTGCTACAGCCTGAGTTCAATCCCCAGCTAGCGAGCTAACCCACATATGGCATAGCAGACCTTTCCTGTCTTGCCTGCTGCTCCCCTTAGCAGTCTATTTCAGTAAATCCACCTGTTCTGCTCCCCATTCTATTTCTGGTTAATCCTCTCATCCCCTGCACCTCTGGTCTATACCCCGGTTCTTCTATGCATAAATAAAAAAAAAATAACTCACATTTATTTTAGATGGGAAGAGATACAGTAAATCAATAAATTAACAAAGAATGACTGGATGCAAAAGGCAACTGGAAAATAGCACATGCATGTACTTCATTATTCTTAACCCAATGAAAAAAATAAATTAAACCAAGAAAGAAAGAAGAGATACAATGTTATTTTGTCAATCTTTTTCATGTACAAATGATCATACAGGACATTAGCTAAATTACCCATGTCAAGTTCCTCTTATGTAAAAAATAGCAAGATACTGTGGTATTTTAAAATACCATGAGATTTAATTATCTGAAATATATTTTAAAATATTTCTGTCTTATCATGTGGAAGATTCCAAGGGTTGAGATTTTCATTTTTATTGGACTCCAAGTCCAATAAATATGTGTTGTTCTATTGATACCCTAACATCCTGATACTCACTGCTTCTTCATATTATACTATAAAAAGTTTCAATCAATATATCCAGGCAAGCATACTTATTCATCAATTAGAAAACTTTTACTGCAACTCAGTCCATTTTTTCATTAATGGAGAAAACACTGAAAATGAAGCTAGTTCAGTTTGGTGCCGATATTCTGAGATGAATTATTAAAGGAGAAATCTATAGGGCCTCCCCAGTGGTGCAGCAGTTAAGCGCTGCGCTATGGAGCTGTAGGCAGTGGCGACTCGAGTTTGACACCCGGCCTGGGAGATTCCCACATGGCGCAGCAGACCTCTCTCCTGCCTCACCCATTGTTTCCCTCAGCAGTGTATTTCCGTTGATCTGCCTGTTCTGCTCCCCACTCTGTCTCTGGTGAACTCTCCCGTTGTCCCATGCCTCTGGCCTGTACCCCTGCTTGTATGCAAAAATAAATAAATCTTTAAAAAAAATAGAATCTCCAGAATTTAGGCCGTATAGTTACTTTCTTTGCTCTCCTGCATCAATTTATTTTATTCAGAATACACTTTTCTAATGCTCTAAGGTTAAAAAACAAAAAGCAAAGTAAAACCATACCCTAACCCTCTCTTCTTTCTTGGATGAATTTCTTGAAAACATTGTCTAAAAATAGTTTAAAACCCAGTTTACCTCCTCATATACATTTATACTTCAAAATTATTCAGCTTACTACCCAAATTTTACCACCAAAATAATCTCTATTTTACCAAATTCTATTCTCTATCCTCTACTTATTTATCTGGCAAACATTTCCTGTGCACCCACAATGTGCCAAGAATTCTTCTAGTCACTCATCATTTGCAGTACAGAAAATGGTCAAATACTCATTTTTTTAGGAAACATATTCAGAAGATAAATAGTATTGTTAAGAGAAGTAATATGGGTGGGGGGGAGGAGTTGTGGGTTTTTGAATGCAAGAAAGACACAAGAGTGAAACTCATAGTACAGAAGATCCCACTCTGAAACTAGGATTTAAATGAAGATATAAAGTACATCAACAATTGAACCGCAGAAATATCTGAGGGAAGAACTGTGCAGACAGAGTGAAGAGCAAATGCAAAGGCTCTAGAACAGAGCATTTATGACACTATGAGAACCCGTAAGGATGCTGCTGTGATAAGAAGAGGAGGGGAAGGAGTGAGGTCAGGAACATAAAAAATAAATGAATAAATAAACAAACAAATAAATGAATCATAAAGTTAAATTAGGTAAGTTTTCAGTCAGACTAATACAACATCATTACAGGCTACTAAGTAGTGATCCGAATTAATAAAAATAAATTATTCTGACTATATTATTTCTAAGAGACAATGGAAGGCCAAGGATGGAAGCTGACAGAACTTTCAGAAAGAAGTTACAATTAGCTAGACTTGAAACTGGGGGGTGGGGATAAGGGGTAGGGTAGATGAACTGGAAATGAAAGGTAGTAATTCCCTCTTGGATATTTTGCAGGTAGCACTGACCATGACTTGTTCATATGAAATGCTATAAAAATGAGGGTGATTTGGAAAAAACTGTCCAGAGTAACTGAAACAAAAATGCCAATGCCAATTTGAGCAGGATGGAAAAAAGCAGACTTTGTGAGTACTTAGGAAAAGTTTGGTTATCTCAATGTTAAGTTTGAGAATCATATCAGAAGTATGTATTAGAAATCTAAGTCACATAGTTCTTTCATCTGAAAAGACAGAGAAGACAGAGATCAGGGCAGGCGATCTGAGCTGGAGATACAATTGGGAGTCAATAAAATTGCATATCTAAACTCACAGGTCTGCATGAGATACCCAAAGAAATCTGGCCACAAGCTTGAATGCAAATCAGAAATCTGACCTTAACTCTGATCTGAGCACATAAAGGAGACTGAGGAGGACTCAGCTTCCTAGAGGCCAAGTACTGATTATACTTCAAAAAGAAGGAAATCAACAAGGTCAAATTCTGTCAACAGCTCAAATAAAACAAAAATTGAGAAATGGTGACCTGTTCATCGTAAGGGTAGAGACACTAATTAGAAATGGTCTAAGAGGATGGAAGCAACCCAGATGTCCAAAAATAGATGATTGGATCAAGAAGATGTGGTGCATATACACAATGGAATACTATTCAGCATTCAAAGAAGATAAACACATGCAATTTGCAGCGACATGGATGGAATTAGAGGGGAGCATACTCAGTGAAATAAGCCAGAAAGAAAGAGAAAAATATTGAATGGTTTCACTTATAACAGGACTATAAGGAAACCAAATAGGAGAGAGACAATCAGCGGGGGGGGGGGGGAGGTGGAGGGAGGGAAGGAAAAGCGCACAAAATGGAAAAGAAAAGAACACAAGGGACCAGGGACCATGGAGATGGATCATGGGTGAACTGGTGGTGGGCTACCCAAGGGGAATACAAAATGTAAAAGACATAAATAACAATAAAAATATATATTTAAAAAAAAGAAAAAAAAAGAAATGGTCTAAGAGAATGAAAAGAATAAAGCATAATAAATTTTTGAAAATTCTCACAAGAGAAGCCTCCCTGGTGGTGCAAGGGGTTAATTCTCAGGACTATGAAAAGCTATTAGCAGCCACTGCAGCAGTTTGATTCCTGGCCTGGGAGCTAACTCACATGGCACAGAAGACCTCTCCTGTCCACCTGCTGCTCCCCTCAGCAATGTATTTCAGGCAGTCCACCTGTTCTACTCTCCACTCTGTCTCTGGTGAATCTTCTCACACACACCCCCGCCCCCCACACACACACCTGACCTACACCTCAGCTCTTGTGTGCATAAATAAATCTTTTTTAAAAAATTCTCACAAGAATTTTAAAGAGAGGAAAGTAGAAAAGTATTCAGATTATTTCATACATTGACCACTGCCTTCTTAAAATATTCTGTCTAATAGCTTTCTACAGAATCACTCTTTTAGATTTTTCTTTACATTACTGGTTGGTAGATTCTTTTCAAGTAATGGTGGGTTCCTGTTTCTCTACATAAAATTTAATAGTGAACTAACTACTAAATATTCAATGCTGAGTCATACTTCGTAATCTCTGACTTGACACTTTTGTGCTTTTGGGGGTGGGACTCATCAATCTTACAGATTTAAATAATGTTCTTTATTGACTAAATCTCAAATAAAAACTTTAGGACTTTTTATAAGTCCCAGACGTACATACACACATTCCTTCTGAACATACTAATATGAACATTTCCATGATGACACCAAAATGCTCTAGAGCTCATATGTAACAAACCTCAAAAAGTGTTTTTTGGGCCTCCCTGGTGGCGCAGCGGTTAAGCGCTGCTGTGTCGGCAGCAGCGATGCAAGTTTGACGCCCGGCCAGGGAGAATCCCACATGGTGCGGCAGACCTCTCCTGCCCCGCCCGCTGCTCCCCTCAGCAGTGTATTTCTGATCTGCCTGTTCTGCTCCCCGCTCTGTCTCTGGTGAACCCTCTCGCCGCCCCACACCTCTGGCCCGTACCCCAGCTTGTATGTGTAAATAAATAAAAAAATAATAATTTTTAAAAAAAGTGTTTTTTTTTTTTAATTTTGCATAGCACAAAATAGACATTAACACAACCTTGTTACTCCTTTTATTAAAATGTTTCAAATCCATGTTTTCACCATGGTATCTAAAGGTTCTATTTCTTCTTAGAGTCCTCTGTACCTCACCAATGTATTCAAATCAGAAGTCCCAGAGGTACTCATTTTTTTCTATTTTTTCATATCAACAGTCAGTTTCAACTGAAATTTAAATAAATCCTGCCTTCTCCTCATTTTTACATTTCTTTCACCAGGCCAGTGCAACACAACCCCTTTCCACTTTTATTCTTGCCACTTTTACAACATATTTTCCACACAAGATATGGAAAAATCCCCTCGGAGATTAAGTCACCATCCCTCTTTCTTACTTAAAATTCTTCTGTGTATGTCTTATCTTTGCCTGAGACATTACTTCGGTCATTCTCACTTAAGTGTGCTATGTTTCAGTCACATGGGTGATGTTAGGTAATTCAGAGAAGTAAAGCACTTTCTTCTAGAGGGACTTTGTTTAGTCTATCTTGCCTTTCCTCATTCTTACTACTCTGGCACTGATCTTACTCCTTTCCTCACACTGCACTGTACATCTTTTATATCCCTTTGTCAGGTAGGTAAGTTCTCTGAGTCTTGCTCCAACCTAGGTCCTGCTCCAACCCTGTCCATATTTTCCTTTATAGTAGACCTACATTAATACTTACCTACAATTCTTGTTTGTTTAATATACACGGGCATGTACATGCATACATATGTAATGTGTGTATGCATATATAAAATATTATTTAATTGTTTCCTCCAACTATATCACAATAGCCATGATGGCAAAGACTTTGCACTATTTCTTTGCCATCCTATTCACTATCAGTGCATACAGAACATCCTCAATAAATGCTTGTTGCATGAATGAATAGTGGGTGAATAGATGTTATGGTTGGACCACAGTAAGAGTTGAAAGTGAACTGAATTTGCTTCTTTCTTTTTTTTTTTTTAATCCCTTGCAATGTATATCCTGGAGCTTTACAATTTTCTGCTTCTTTCTCCTTCTATTAGCATATATACACTAGATCTGGAAGTCACTCATTCCGGCTTTGTGATCCTATAGGCATTCTTGTGAATTAGGAGCCTGACCCCATAATCATTTACAATCTTGGGAGGGAAATTCTAATTTTTTTTCTAATATATATTTTTATTGTTATTTATATCTTTTAAATTTTGTATTCCCCTTGGGTAACCCACCACCAATTCACCCGTGACACAAGGGACCACGGAGATGAATTTGCTTCTTAAAATAGTTGATTAATAAAAGAAAGATTTACAAGTAATTGTGAAACAAAAATATTTTGTGAATATAATATATCTGTTTTGGTAGACATTTACAATGATAAGCCCTAATTTTTTTTTTTGGCTTTTAGTATGTCAGCAATGTGCTTATTTCTTTGTATACAAGTTCATTTAATCCATCTCTTTCAGATAAATTGTATTTGCATTTCTATTTTAGAGTTCAGAGATTAACTTCATGGGAATCCTTGAACAATTAAAAGGTAAAAACAGAATTTGAACCTAGTCTTCCTTTCTCCAGAATATGAATTCATAAATTCAAACATAAAGTCTCCACTCACAAGTTATATTTATATTTTCTAATCATACATGCACTATTATATTATCTTTGTTTACTTATATTAAACTGTATTTATGAAAATACAGAAACAAGTCAATAATCTCAGAGAAGGGGAAAAATGGAAAAATGGACCCTCATTTTTTTTTAAAGATTTATTTATTTATGCATACAAGCTGGGGTACAGGCCAGAGGCATGGGGCAACGAGGGGGTTCACCAGAGACAGAGTGGGGAGCAGAACAGGCAGATCGACAGAAATACACTGCTGAGGGGAGCAGCAGGCGAGGCAGGAGAGGTCTGCCACGCCATGTGGGAATTTCTCCGGCGGGGTGTCAAACTCGCGATGCCACTGCCGACAGCTCCACAGCACAGGGCTTAGCTGCTGTGCCACGAGGGAGGCCCTATGGGCCCTCTTTAATGAGGGAGACAGTTTTAATTCAAAACAATTTTGAAATAATTACTTGGACTTCAATGTATGTGTTTGCTCAAGCATCATATTGAATTTGCCTCTGCTGTTTTGATAAAAAAGCTACAGGTCAGAATTAAGTAGTTAAAGAATGAGTTGATTAGCTCATTAATCAGGTTTGGCTAAGTGTCTGAAAAATAGTGAATTTGACTAGATTATACCTTTTATCTTATGCTATTATTTTTGTGTTACCTGGCATTTATTAGACATGAACTGTTAAGTTGCTTATTTAAGGAACATATATTATTCATCTGACACATGCCAAAACTGACCTCAATGGTTATAAAGAATTCCAGTTTATGAAAAATGTTTAAATATGTGGTTATAATTCATGATAAATGTGAGATAGCTGGAATTCAAAACCTGCTCTAATAGTTAATAACAATGTAAAAATTAATTTATCTGAATTACTATTTTTCCTTGTTTTTCTTTGTCAAAGATTAATCCTTTTATTTTATTCCCTCCAAAAAACAGAATAATCTATGACATTTTAGTAAACAATTGCTTTTTAAGTGATTTTTCTACAGTATTTTTAATAAGTTTATATTTGCCAATTGCTTAGTCTAAAACATGAACATTATACATTCTACCTAGAAATGGAAACAAACTATTAGAATAATAAAACTATCTTAGAGTAATAGCTAGCAGATTAATAAAGATTATAAAATAGGCTCTAAGAAAACAGAATATAGAACAGCAGTTCTGAAGGAAGAAAAAAGAAATTCAGGAATCTGGAGTATTCAGTGAGGTATTTTTAGGAAAGAAAATGAAAAAAGCATAATTTTGAAATAAATGGAAAATTCAGGATTTTACTCTAGACATTCTGATTCTGGAAACACTATTTACTACAATACTATAGAAATCAGTATCACTAGTTATTCAGATTATATTAAATAGGAAATTGTACATTTCAACAATATATAAATCAAATCCACATGTGTGCACATGTGTGTGCATGTTTATGTATACACACATGTATATACATGTATGTGTATCTAACATTGTTTATCACACTGGACTCAACAGATATACATTTATTATCCCTATATTTATACTATCTCTACCCCATCTTCTAGAAGAGTGTAAAAGCTAACGGCAAAAATGCATTGTAACAATATACTTTATTTTGAAAGGGTTTCACTTTTTTCTTCTTGGTTTTGATGACATCATCTTGACTAAAGAAGTTCTCAGGTAAATATTATTCTGTAAAGTTTTCTATTAAGTTTAAAAAGTGTAATTTGAATCATTCTTAAAATGTGTTATTCTCTAAGTACCAACAAAATTCTGAGGAATAAAATCCTCTTGTAGGATAAGAAAAAAATTGGTCCCAATTTGATTCAAATTGATTTGCCCTACAGCCCTACCTATCAATTAAATGGGAATGCATTATGTGAAACCATTAAGTCAGTCGTGTGGCAAAAGAAGCAAAGAAATGTAGCATGAAAATAAATTGTAAATTATATAGAAAGAATTCTCACAGGAAGATAAGAGTATTGCAGGGTCATCTATATACAAAGATATACTAGAAAGCATTCACCATTCAAAGAGAAAACATGAGTGAAAATAGAAGAGTTATCAAACAATGTAGAAGGCTTAACATAGTGGCTACTTTATTTGCAAATGTAATTGCCATAACAAAGGACCTTGACTTCATTTCCTTTACCTCTAGTCAGCAGTTGTGGGAAGAACTTTTCATTTCAGAGCAATTGGCACTAGATTTTGTGTGTGTCTTTTTTCAAGGTAATTAAACAGCTGTGAGTTCAATAGCATACCTCAATGGGAAAAGTTAAAAATTAAAATCTGTGCACCAAGAAAGAATTTTGGTTCATTTTGGCAATCGGAGGTCAATTTTTTAATTTACTGTTTGAAGTATTTATACACATTTGGCAATGTTTAATAAATTATGTTTTAAAGGTTTAAATATTTCAATAATAAAATTATCACACATATATCTCTTTAGATTTTAAAGAAATATAGGAGTATCTGTCTTGTGACTCTGGGAATCTTTAGGCACAACAAGGACATATAAAGGTGACAGAAGAGAAGAGACTGATAAAATATTTTCCTTTGAGAGTCCTTGTAGATTAGTGAGTGCCCTTTCCAGCGCCTTTCTGATGGAGTGGGGAGGAATGTTACTTCCCTGTGCTAGTCTACAGAGATGGACGCCATTTAGTTATGAAATGGGATGATTTAGTTATAAAAATCTGTTTCATGCCACTAGCAGGCACGAGCATGCACACACACACACACACACACACACACACACACAATGAGTGTCTATTCATGCCATAAAAAGTTAAAGTTGAACACACAGAAATAAGCAGAACTGATACCTGTTGAGGAAATGTAAAGGTTGAAAGAGAACCTTTAAAGGTTAAAAGAGAACCTTTACATTTGTGTGGTTCAGAGCAAGGATGTAACTGCTTCCTGTTTCACCAAGAGGATCATGGATTACAGGATGCAGAAGCATTCCCTTCACTGCTCAGAATAAGAAATTACAGAAGAAAGAAGTCCAGCTGGAATCACTGAGAAGGTCCCCAGATTGCCAAGACAGAGTGAGTCTAAATAACAGGATCACAGAGCAAGTAACCAGCTTATGACATATGTACAGCTCAGCTCCTTCACCTCTTCTCTCCTCTCCCTCTTTTGGATACAAGGCAGTGGGGCAAGTAATGAGTTTGGAAGAAAGAAAATGTGGAGCACTTAGGACAGCCAATCTCAACCTTCTTTCTTTACATTAACTTCCTGGCTAACAAACCCTGGGATGGGAAAAAGTAAAAAAGAATTTCATGTTCAGTCACATTAAGTATTTTGATTAATATGTGGAACTTAGCATGCCAATTTTAGAATTGAAATTTTGTTTCTCTTTTTATCAACAAATATGACAAAAAACCTTAAATTTTATATTGCCTTGATTATAAAACGTATTTACATCAAAGAAAATGCTACCAGGGAGTTTGTTTGTTTTTTTTTTAAGACACTGCAATGGTTATTTAGGCTGTTTTGACTGTTAAATAGCTTCTCTTATTTCTGCTGATTGTATAGACTTTGTACCCCTTAGATCAGACATCTGCATAAAACAAGAAATGTTTCTTTTTTAACTCCACAATAAAAAAAAATCAGGTAAAAGTAGCTGTAGTAATTTCTTAGCACATAAGGACATGTGACAAAAGAAAGGTGATACTAATAATAAAATTAAAAGGAATAAAGCAAAGTATAAGATTATAAATTATTATCAAACACTATACTAGAATGAAATTCAACTTCCTAGTCACTCAAAATTCAGTAAACAAAGAGACTAAGCTTATTTCCGAAGTTTAAAATGATTATACAGTTGGTCTATGTATGAAAGTTGAATTTATTTTGTGGTAAGTATTCAAATATAGTTTATAAATTGTGCTGAAAGAATCTTATCTATTGTCTATATGGGGAAAGCAGACTTTTTATCCATGTCCAACATTTCTATGACAATAAACACACTTTAATTGTCCAAACCAAACCTATTGACTTTCTCTTACCATGTCACATTTCCATCACCAAACTTGAAATCATAAGTATGACTTAGTTTGAGAGCTATTAAATGAGAGGATTCATGATTAGAATGGTGGACTTAATTCCCTGTCTTTTAGCAGCAATGGATATACAAAGGAACAACCAGAAATACTAATGAGTAAACAAAATTAGAAAACGTATATAATTAAACAGAGCTCTTTGATACTGCACTCCGTTTTTAAAGTTGTATTATATATATGGTTTAATTTGTCTTTTTTTGTTTAATATAGGAAACTGCTTCACAGTTTTGCCTGCAAAGATACTACTTAAAAAATTGAGTTCCACAGACAAATCTAAAACAAAATAAATGCCTGAAATCTGACTACAGAATTGAGGCTAACAAAGTGGGAGGCTGGGGCTGGGGGAAAAGTAAAGAAAGGGGTGCAGTGGATTATAGTGGGGGATTATGGATGCTTTGATAGTGGGTGTGGTGTGGTAGCATATATCTGAAGAGATGTGAATTCATACCACTAAATCAGAGAGTGTTGCAAATCAACATTACATCAACAAAAAAATAGTTTTTTGATATTAAAAAAATTAAAATAACTTCTAAGGAAATGTGCTTTGTCCCTGGAGAAACAGACATCTTAATTTCTGCTAATGTGAAATATAAAACCTAAACTTTTTTCCTTTTTAATTGTGACTTCTAGATTCAAATTTCATTTGATTATGGTTTATAAACTATCTGCACCTCACTGTTGGAAACTGTGTTGCTCACTCATTCCATATGGCTGATTGTCTCTGTCCACTGAAGTTCCTTTATTTTCTACAGGTCTGACTTTTACTATAAGAAATCTTACACAACTGTGTACCTGCTATGTAATGTTTTTAAATGATGGAGACTCAGATAACTCAGATCCAATTAATAACTTCAACTTAGTCCTCATCTTCTCATACTAAATCCTATTCTTTCTCTAATATAACACTACTCTGCATACTGATATTCTTGTTTATATTTGTTTAGTAACTGTGCATGCACATTTATGTCAGAAAATTCAAATATGCAAGTGCAATAACTACTCTGAATTCTTTTTTTTTCACTTAAATTATGTATACCAAAACTATCAGAGGTATCTGTGTAACTGAGATTTAAAAAAATCAGTGCACTGCCAATACAATTTTAAAGTCATGTTCATTAAACATACTTTTCTTACTAAAAAGATGCACAGCTCATCCAAAAATAAAAACATCTTTGAGAAGTTATGTAAAATATACTCTTCATAAATTAAAATGGACTGTATTACTACTAATATCTTTATTGAATTTAAAATAAGTGTCCATAAAAGCCCTGCATATGAAGAGTCACATAAAACTATGGAAGAAAGGGGAAAGACAAAATTTGATAAAACCTATCAGAACTTAAAAGATAGTCTATAATATAGAAATACCCATATACTTAGATATTTGGTATTTATTTAATGCTAAATTTCTAAACTTACCAGCCAAAGACAGTTGTGAATATCTACAGCTATTGCATCTTTACATATTAAAAATGTGGAAAATGTGGAATAACTTAAAATTTTAAATGCAATGATACTTCATGCTGGTATAATAAGCTTTAGAAATAAAAATATTTTTAACAAAACAACATCTGTGGTAAAATTTTCTACATGGAAAATTATGTGTGATCTGAGTATTGCCTTTCACTGTTAAGAAAACATGATTAATATTTATGAAAATGGAAAATTAATAGATTTTATATTTTAATGAAAATCAAGTGATGATAAATGGATAAAAATGGTATCAACCGGTAAATACGAGGACTTCCATACACTACAATTAAGGAAAGATTATACTAGTATGCAACACATTTTAAGTTTTATTAGAGAAAGCTGAATGAAATATGAGTGTAAGGAACAATTTTAAAACCACAACATTTAATATAATAAAATGATATTGAAATGATTTTCTTTGGGGGGAGAGTAAATATTTAATAGTAACATTTTTAAAGATAGAAGAGCTAATAATAGAGTTTTAAAAGAAAATCTTTCCAGTATAAATAAACTCAAGGGGGTGGGAGAGAAGAGATGTGTTTTAGATAGGCATAGACATCTTCAGTGCGAGATGTGGGGATTTAAAACATTTTTCACACTAGAGGTATTTTACTTAAATCAAGCCTTTTCTAGTACTTTTGATTTGGAACAGAAATACATGTTAGTGTATTATTCTCAAAATCTATTTAGAACTAATTATGTAAACCAAAAGAGAAGTTAGCCTGTAGCATAATTTAAAGGAGACCCTTTTGGGGAAAGCATGTTAGTGGGTCTATAGTCCTAAGTCAATCAATTATGGTACAAACTACAAAAAAAGTAGCTAATGGTATTCAGAAACCCTTAGTAACTTGCAGCTAATTTTTCATAGTGTATTATAAGGAACAAACATTAAACAGAAATACTATGAGGAAAATAACCAGTCTTTTGAAACCTGGACCTTCATTAAAACATTAAATGAATACAAAATATCAAATCAATAATAATTACTGAGGATTCATTAAGTATTTGAGGGATTAGAAAACTGTGTTACAGGTAGATTTAGTTGTGACTTGTGTAGTATATTCCACAAAATTTTCAAGTCTGAATTTGCTTTCATTTACATATTACTAAAATTAAATGGTAGCACAAAATAATATAAAAAGCATAAAAACCATCTCAAGCTAGAGTATGCATTTCAGCATGTCAGAATAAATATTACAGCTATTTAAGTTAGCTTGTTAGTTTTTTTAAGTCTAAATTTATTTGATTATTCTTTTAGAAGATACTCCTCTAAGTTAGTTCTACCAGGTAAAATATTATTGGGCAACAATGCAATCAGAAAAATTCAACCTGATTAGCAGGAGCATTGTAAAAGGATACAATGCAAAATTATACATTAATGTAATAAATTTCCCCTTTTCTTATTAAAACAATTTAGCTTTCATTTTCTTACACCACTTTATTTTTTTGTATTGTATAGATAAGGATCATACTCAAAACTATGCTTTTTTAGCACCTTTCCTGATGAAAATAGAAATATTCATTACCCATAAAACATTTCTTTTTTTATTACAGTGAATTCATTCATAAGCTATTTATCAGTGCTGGAAAATCAAACTGAGTTTTGAAAGTAATATAAAAACCAATTTAAGGTCAGCTAATAGAACATCAAAAACAACAATTAAATACACAATTCTACTGGCAACTTTGTACCACTCTTTTAAAATACTTTTTTATTGAAGTAATATTAGATTTTATCATGTATGTTTCAGGTGTTCACCACTGAGAATCAACACGTATTTATATGACATTAAGGTCACCAATAAAGGTCCAAATCTACATCTTAAAATGCAAACAACCTTATCTAAAGATATCCCTTTCATGAAACCAAGCAGCATAAGCAAGTGGAATAACATTTTGGTTTTGAGATATGAGATCTATTTTATTTCTTCAGACTTAAGTATAAAAAAGTGGTAGAACAGAAGCTATCTGACTAAAAGATTTCATGAATCTAGCATGAAAGATCCCCAACATAAGTCAAAGATAACAGTCTTCTGAATTTCTGCTATGCTATCTGCCTTAACTCATTCCAGAGAGGAGCAGAGCAATAAAATAAGAAGTTGGAAAACTCCACAAGGGAAGGGTTTACACCACAGATAAAGAGGCTCCACAGCAATCATATCTTTTCAATAGAAAAAACTGCTCTGATATCTGAAGTGCAAACTATCTTATAAATTAAAATCAGAAAATCAAAGAAATATTATATAAAAATTACAATGGCTACAACTGTTAAGATTCAAGTTACGATGTTCTGGAAAGTAATATTTAATAAAATACATTAAAAAATGGACATGAAATTTTAAATTTAAGCATATATATTATACTTAATATATTCTATTTTATTTTATATTTTGAGAATTAGCAATAAAACATGCAGCTTTAATAACATATTTTCATTTGTTTACATTAAAATTTACGTTTAACATAAATATTAGACTTCCCTATATGGAAATTTATCTAAAATATTTGAAGTTGCTTCTCAGAGACTTTTTTAAAAGTAATATCCAATATACTGTTATGTGTCAAAATATGAAGCACATTAATCTGTTACTACTATTGTGAGAAATTTCATTGAGAGGCCAGCTATAAAAAGGTTACTAATCTTCAAATATAAATTAACTGTTTAAATGTCTTTTTCAGAAAGCAGTATGTGGTATAATACCATTTTAAGCATTAACTATCAATGACTTAATGTCACCATATTAAATTTGCAAAATGGATAAGACTGAGCACTACTAAAAAAGGAAAGCATAAAATAAAAACAGATAAATGAAAAAAATGCAATTGTGGCAATGCTCACTATTCCCTGAACAGTAACTGATATACTGAGAAGGAAATGAATTACTTAAATAAGCAGTCTGAGGATAAAGTACACTAAACCCAAATAGTATTACTGAATACTGTAGAAGCTATATTTTCATTAATATTCTATCTTCATAATAATCTTGTTTGAAACAAAAGTTTTTTTTCAAGTTAATGCATCAAATGTTATATTGCACTTATCAAAATTATGCCTGTTAATAAAAATGGTAGATAATAACCCTAACAAGGTTAATTAAATTCGCAACAGCATTACACTGTATGTGAAAAAATGGATTTCAACTGATGAACAACCTATTTACAACTGCAGGTTTTCTGTGGTGCTTTGTAGTATAGCTTTAGGTAGCATGTCCAATTGCTGAAGCACTTTATTAAAGTAAAATATTACATATTGCCATTTAGAGATCATAATATTCTTCACTCTGAACACTGTGCCATTAAAATCACCTAACCTTTATACTGTAACTTAATTGTGATCACATTATTGCCTCAGCAGGAAAATGATCATTTTTTGTTTATTCAAATGGCCATTTATAAATGCTAAAAATAATTTTCTTCTTACACAAAAGGCAGTTTTATATAGCAATCATTTTATACATCAAAAGAGGCAGAGGTATTCATTAAATATACCTTGATATGGAGCACTAAATCCACGATATCGATGATTGCTGTCTGTAACAAAATGCAGTCTGAGCCAGTTTTTGTTGCTGATAATTGGTGGTGGTATATTCATTCCAGATAACCTGAGTTACAGAAGACAACAACAAAAATTTTTAAAAAGCCTTTCAGCAGTAAACATTTTCACTGAATTGGGACCCCCAAAAATGTCAACCTATACATAGTATTCATGACTTTACATTGTTAGCATTTTAAGCACAAATGTAATAGTAATTTTAAGCACAGAAAATCTAATAGTGCAATTCCAAATACATGATATTCTAATCAAGTTGCCATATTAAAATATAAACTACAAATTGCATATGATTTTTGCTTCATCAAAATGTATTGCACAGATAATAAACAAATTGGATGTAGAGCTAATACTGCTAATCATTTTATTCACTATATATGCAGATAGAGTACAGTTACAAAATAGATTTTAAAGAATTCATCTGTTTTCCAAATACATATTTTAACATTTCACATTAAACAACAAATCTCCCAATTTCATTTCATAGGACAAAGTACTATCCTATTGCAATTTCACAATACTATAAATTTTCACTATTAACCTTTATTATTATATATACTTCTGTAATTCATGGGAAATCTGATACAACTGATAAAAAACTGACTGTATTAGGATGTATATTGGGACTCTGGATATTTATTTAGCCTCCATGTATCGATTTGCAAATGTATAATTTCAAAATCTCTTTAAAGCAGTCACTTAAAACAAGATTTTGAAACTGTCCAAGGCATTTGACTTAATTAAAGGATGAATTAACTCTCGCATCTACAATCTTTTGAAGATTTCAAGTGAAACAGTTTATCTGATTCCATTCCATAAAGGAGTACCACCCCCATATACCTAACCTCTTTAACTTTAGTTATATATTATAAAGTGAAGGAAAAATATGTCCAAAGGCAAGACCTTTACATAGTGAAGGGGCATTTTAGACTATGGATTCCTAGTAACTAATATATGACATAGTTTATCACAGCTTATAATTTTCTTCATCAGAGACCAAACAGACAGCTGATCTATTATTGTGTGTGTATGTGTGTGTGTGTGTGTGTGTCAGAAGCAATTCTTCTCTCAGTTCTTTGCAATAAGTTACATTAAGAGAACCAGTAGGAAGACCCAGATATTAGAATATCTGTTATTGCACACGCAGGCAATGGTGAGATATAGACTTGATGATGCAGTGACCTTCCATGCAATAACCTTCTCCCTACTTACCAAAAATCCAACTTTTCTAGGATGTTTGGAAAAAATTATCACTTTAAGTGAATGACCACCTGCCCATGGCATGGAAATATGAATTTAGCTTTATTGTTTCACTGTGTCCACTGGCGCAGAGAATGGGTCTGGCAACATCACCCTGTAATCTAATTTTCTTGGATTATAACATGAATAAATTTAGACCTATTCCACACATTTCTCATTTCTCCTCTTGCTTTGGCTGCATTTTCTGTAACTTTTGCCTATAAATAGGCGATTTTCTCTTTTCATAGGGGTAACTTATTGGTCTAGTTTTTTTTTTTCCCCCATTGCTGAATTTAGCAAATAAAGAATGAAACTAGACCTATATAGTTTTAAGATTAAAGTATCAAAATTTTACTCATTGCTTTCAAACTATCCAGGTTATGTTTACTTTGCTTACATCTTGTTTGGTTGGTTTGGTTCAAATAGTCAATTTAGTACTAAACATTTATAATTACTGTGTAATAACAAACAAAATTACTTTAAGCTTAAATATAAATAAATAGCATAAAACTTGTTTGCTTACTTTATGATAGAATCATAGAATCAATACTATTACTAGGGCTGACAAGAGAAAACAACAAATAGCAATTTAATTTAAAAAATTTGAATTTGGTACAACAATATTTTCAATAAAACAGCGTATTTTATGCCAGATTTTGATTTACAATTTGGTTCTGTTCTCCTCCCTGACTTGACAATCATAACTATACATTAGGGAAAATTTTAATTATTTTTGACAGGTACACACATTTTTAAATGTAATTACTCTATAATATATGGATGACTGTAATGCATTTAAAGTACACTGAAGAAAATTTCTCATAGATTCAATAAATGAGAAACAATGTCATTCAAGAAAAAAGAAAGGAGATGAAATAGACAATAAAAAGGACAAATGTCCAATTTTTCCCAGGGATATCAAAGATATTTTCAGTAACAAAGCAGCAAATAAAATCTGCTAAGTAACTACAGTTTGTAACTTGAATTCATCTTCACCTTCAGGAATTGAGAAAGGTAGAACCGAAGATATTAACACTGTAGTAGCAAGAGGCACAACAATGTACGAAGTGGAGCAAATTATTTCAGCTTAACAGTGTGGAACCAAGAGTATATATATTCCTGACAGTCTCAATACTTCATTAAACAGAATTGTAGATAAGCCAAGATACTGAGCTAGAAAGCAAGTATACCACAGCACCCCTTACCACCAGAGAAAGAAAACACTTTCATTGCTTATAAGGAATTACAAGAACTTTCCAGAGTGAGGTCACTTAATACTGGTCATTATTTGAACACAATTTATACAATGTGACATTGTTTTTAGGGTTTTAGGAACAATACAGTAAATTTACCTACATATTTCTGCCCCATATTTCACATGATTTCAGGAAATCTCAGAAATGGAAGATAGAAAATAAAAGTCACCTAGATTCCATTAAGATAATTAAATAACAGAATTAATTCAGAGAATTAGATATTTCTTAAATTCAATACTATCTCTGCATCAAGTCCCTATGGCTATTTGAAGAAATTTGTGGGTGAATTCTAGTACAAAGCCAATGCTAACACTCTCTTGATATGTAAATATTAAGTATATAAAATTTTTTACTGAGCACTTAGGATATGACAAAAAAATGATATCAAGGACTAGAAATACAGTTGTAAAAAAGATAGACAAGATCTGTGGTCTTACAGAATGCAAATAAAGAAAATATCTAAGAAGTAAATGAACAAGATAATTTCAGAAGATGGCAAGTAATATACAAAAAAGCCAGAGAAGTATGACAATGAATGTCTAAGAATGACATTCAAGTAGTTAAATATATTTTCCATTTTATACTTAAGTATTCTAATATATTTTCCATTTTACACTCAAGGCAGTAATACTCATGATTATATGTCTTAAATTACTAAATGATTTTAGGAGAATTGAATCAAAGGAATTCCTGACAATGATAAATGTGATAAATACATAACCCACTATATCTATTTTTAACCAAGAAGAATTCAAGACATCTTTTGAGTAATTAATAAATTTGAATGGACATAGAAAATCATTAATGGCATGAAATTTCACTGAAAATTCAATGCAGAATATGGAAAATAACACGATGTAAATTGCCATAATTCACCTTTGCAAAAATTTTTATTTATATAATTTTCTGCATATATAATAACTAAATCACAAACTGTTACTTAAAGTCACATGCAACATTTTCTATTTTAGAAAGTCCATCAGAGAATATGATTATGATACAAATTTTGGATAAATCAGTAAAGTATCAGAAACTTGGGAGACCTAGAGGACCTTACCAGTAACAGCATATAAAGTTAAATATACACTTACCATTTAATTCAACAATCACACTAATAGTTATTTTCCTAAAACATTGTCCATACCAACTAGGACACAAATGCTTTAGCATTTTCATTCATAATTATCTGACAGCAAGTGGTAAAACATAAATTTGCTATTCATACGACTATGTGCTATTTACCAATATAAAGAAATGAACTACTGATAAATGCAACAACAAAGATGAACAGCAAAAGTATTACATGTGAAAGAATCTGTATACTACAAACCCTATGATGCATAGTGAATGATTTTTATATTGTATTTTGAAAAAGGAAAGGCTATACAGAAAGAAATTGAAAGGCAGTTAGTGACAGAGGTAAGTATGGAAAAGTGACTACAAAGTGAAATGCATGAGACAAGTTCTAGAGCAGAAAAATATTCAGTATCTTCTTTTGGCTACATGATTGGATGTTTACTAAAATATATAAACTTGCTCCAAAAGAAGTGTGAATTTTACTATACGTAAATTATATTTAAACAAACCTGATTTTAAGATTAAACAAAAATAACCTAAGATATTTGACTTGCCTGTCAGTAATATTAACAAAATAATGTGTTTATTTCTTAACCTTGGAAGTATAAATAAATAAAAAAAGATAGGAAGGATAGGAAGTTACTTTCAAATTTTTGAAAAAATCCTCCTTATAACTCAAAGAATTAAAACTTTAATTTTGCATAACACATACAAATATACATTCAAACTACGTATGTACTTAGTTGCTTTTCTTTGCACAGTAAAGAAATACTTTCATTAATTGTTCTTTTTTTTGTAAAGATTCATTTTATTTTTCCATACAACCTAGGGTGCAGGCCAGAGGTGTGAGGCAGTGAGAGGGTTCACCAGAGACAGAGTGGGGAGCAGGACAGGCAGATTGACCCAAATGCACTGCTGAGAGGAGCAGCGGACCAGGCAGGAGAGGCCTGACACGCCATATGGGATTCTCCCCAGTGAGGCATCGAACTCGTGCTGCAGCCACCAACAGCTCCACCGCGCTGTGCTAACCCGTTGTGCCACCAGGGAGGCACCCATTAATTATTCTTAATCACATTTCCAATATATTCCCATCATCATATCTATAGTATTGCTTATTATGACTTTTCTTTTAAGCCTCTTGAATTGATACAGACCCCAAAAGGATGGTCAAAAAAAGGAAATGTCTAAAAAGAAATAAATAAATGCAGATTAGGTAGTCATTTACTTTACTTGAGAGTAATAATTTCATTTATATATTTTTACTAAACTGAATAAATAAAATGAAGTTATGTAGAGCCTAGACTTGAATTTTTCCCTTATTTCATGGTATACAAAAACACAGCAGTCAAAGAATATGGAAAAATATTGAATATAAATAATCAGAGTGTATTTTTACTGAAGGGATATTAAAGTTTAAATCCTAGATTTCCCATTATTTTTACTTATTATGAGCCTAACAATATGTGAATATGTTTGAAATAACAAATTTTAAAGCTCTGTACCTTCCTCAATTAAACAGAGATCTTATTTCTACATTCCTAGGAATAAAAATTGAGTTGATTTATATTTATTCAAAGTTAGACACAAATACCTTCAAATAGCACTGGTCAACAATGTGATCATAACTGACTTAAAAAGGCCCTAATCTGTAGTATCTTGGTGTGCTGAACATGAATATAACCCTGAAAAATTTTTATTAGCTCTCGTTTTGAAGATTTTTCATATAATTCATTTTATGTTTCACCGTGTAAATTTATCCAGTAGGACTGCAACAACATCCTAAATCAGCCTAGAATGACGTAATTTTTTTAAAGATTTATTTATTTATACATACAAGCTGGGGTACAGTTCAAAGGCGTGGGGTGGTGAGAGGGTTCACCAGAGACAGAGTGGGGAGCAGAACAGGCAGATCAGAGAAACACTGCTGAGGGGAGCAGAGGGCGAGGCAGGAGAGGTCTGCTGCACCATGTGGGATTCTCCCTGGCTGGGCATCGAACTCACATCGCGCGCTGCCGACAGCTTCACAGTGTAGCGCTCAACCGCTACGCCACCAGGAAGGCTAGAACGACGTAATATTGCATCACATTGCATAATCCATCATGCACACAACATCCAGAATTGATTGCATCATTTTCTGATGCAATGCAATACTACTGTCAGGCGGCTGCTGAAGGAAGCTGATGTCAGCAGTGCACTATAAAAAGTCCTGTCGGTAAGGTTGAGCACTGAAAATATTTCAGACTTTGTGAAAGACAGTTTATGCTACTGTTCCATAGAACTGTTATGATTTTATAGTTATTCAAGAGGACCACTGACCTCTTTCTACCAACACCATCCAAATATAAACCATATTGTAAGGAAAATGTGTTGACTCTTAAAGACTACTGTAGGAAAGTAGGTGCTGTGAAAAGATACAGCTCAAAACCTAGAGAATATACACCTCATTTTCACTCCTTTTCCTTTCCCTTTCTCTCCAATACGAAAATTGCAGAAGCAAATCAAAACAACCACAAAAAAATCTTTCAGAAAAGAGTTTCTTTAAATATACAAAGTCTATACTTCTCTATTTGTAGTTTGTCTCTATTCCACATCTATGTTCCCATATTGTAAGTAAGTATATAAATACATATGTAATTTATGAAGCTTGTTAAATATATTTTATGGGACTGTTAAAATTTTCATAAGTCTTAAGATTTCTCATTTTCTACCTAACATATTTAACTCAACATTTCAGCAATGGAACACTCATAGCCTTTAGTAGGTTAATATCAGCAATAATAATGTACAATATTTATTGAGAGCTATTTATTATGTGTGGCAGACTATTACAAGAATATTCATTTTGTTTAATTCTAGCAAATAATGCTTATGTAGTATAAAACACAATGAAGTAGAGATTTTTATTATGATGGATTTCTGTGAATAACTACATAAATATGATAAATGTTGATACTTTATTGGTTAGAAAATCATCACAGGGCCTCCCTAGTGTTGCAGCGGTTAAGCTCTGTGCTGTGGCGCTGTCAGCAACAGTGACGCGAGTTCGACCCCTAGTCAGGGAGATTCCCACATGGCGCAGCAGACCTCTCCTGCTTTGCCGGCTGCTCTCCTCAGCAGTGTATTTCCGTTGATCTGCCTGTTCTGCTCCCCGCTCTGTTTCTGGTGAACCCTCTCGCCACCCCACACCTCTGGCCTGCACCCCAGTTTGTATGCATAAATAAATAAATCTTAAAAAAAATAGTCATCACAATTTATGCTAGTGTCATTCTAAGAGAAGGGAGCATAAAAATTTATAGTGACATAAACCAGTGTGTAGTCAACATTTACATTACTTTTCTGGTGTCTAGTAATTTAAGACTAGGATTATAAACAGTTCTTTAAAAGCCTGAGCTCACAACTACATTATCTATAGTGTTCAATGTAACTAGTTCGGTATATATAGTCAGTGTTTTAAAAATACATATATTATTTTCATTTTCCTTTCATTTATATCATTGTCAAAACTTGGACCTTTCAAAAATATCTGATAAGAGACACTATTTTCTATGTTATTTACCTTTTTATTTTCCTACATTTGGTTCAATGAATTTTCTTCCTTTCAATTTGTTTTATTAGCAGAATATGGCTTTAGATTACTTCAAGTCTTGTGTCTTGTATTACATTGAAGACTTAATGATATATTTTATTTGAAAAAAATTAACAAATATGTTGAGATTCCTTTAGAGATATGATTACACATTTTTACTATATCGTTCATCTTAATATTAATTATACATCACTATGTATAAATGCCCAAATTTCAAATTTTCAAGTTATCTTTGCTAAGGATGAGGAAAGGACTCAATGATTTATTATTTAGTACACAAAATATGGTAAAACAAAAACTGAAAATGAAGTTTTATGAACTTACCAAAAAAATATCCAAGCCCTCATAGGGAGAATTTTGAAGAAAATGTAAAAAAGAAACTGTCTGCAGAGCTGTGGGATAGGAACCAAAATGAACTGCTGTGGTACCAAGGGTAATAGGTTTTCATATTGGCCACAGTCCCTATGAAAACTGATTTTCGCCATGTGAAAAATGTGGAGCACACCGAGAAAGCGGGTGCTGGGGCTGCTATAAAGAAAAAGTCAGTTCCTCCTATAGCTAAACTTGAAAGGATGTGAGAGGGCAAGGTAGTCTACAGAGCACAAAACAGAGCAAGGAAGTTATGTGTGGATTGGGAGCAAAGGGAAGTGGCAGGAAATAAAAGTAAACATGCACAAGATTATTGTTTAAAGAAAACAAAGATGAAAAATAGAAGAATTCATAGCACAAATATGAAATGTGTCATATTTAATTTCAAAACATCCATAAGGATAACATAAAAACAGTAAAAAAAAGAGAGACAATATTACAATAAGATCTTTTTTCTTAAACTATATTCAATCATTCAAAAAATAATTGCCAAGATTCTTCTATGTAGGAAGCACTGGCTCTTTCACTGCAGTAAAGGAGCATCATGTAATGGATTTTAGCAAGACTAATGGCGGAAACTGTAAATCCATGTATATCAAGTACAGGCAAATTGAAGGACTGGGCAATCAAAAAGTTAATGATTAGTAACCTTTCTCATTTCCCCTAATATTTTTACTGAAAGGAGAGTATTCGACAAGGTGAGTGTGCACTTTCTGGCAGCTCCACGAAGTGTCTACCAGAAGTGTCCATATGGTCCATGGCAGAGATGGGCTCCCACAAAAAAGGAAAAGTGTGGGCCTCCCTGGTGGCACAGAGCGCAGGCAGCAGCGACGAGTTCGACGCCCAGCCAAGGAGATTCCCACATGGTGCGCCAGACCTCTTCTGCCTCGCCCACGGCTCCCCTCAACAGTGTATATCCGTGGATCTGCCTGTGCTGCTCCCCACTCTGCCTCTAGTGAACCTCTCGCCGCCCCACGCCTCCGGCCTGTACCCCAGCTTGTGTGCATAAATAATCTTTAAAAAAAAAAGTGGGACACGCCCCCAAAACATGGCGGCGAACAGATGCTAGGATCAGGCTCTCCTACAAAAAATTGATTTATGGAGAAAAATATCCCTAACTTTGAGAGCTGTCTCGAAGAGAGCCGGATACCCTACGCAATACAATCGACCCCGGGGTGCTTTGGACTTAAAAATACACTGAAGAGTGGGAGTAAAGAGAAGAGAGGGGACATCTAATCCCACACAAAGGAGGAGAGAGAGAGGAGAGATGGGCGGACCAGCTTTCCCTGAGAGCCACTGAATACAAGGTTAGAAACTGTGGTGAGGTCGGAGGGCTCCGGCCAGCCAACTAGGAGTGTGACCACCACTCCCCCACCCCACAACCCTCCTCTCTTTCCTACTTGGCAGCCCTGAGGGAGGGTCACTGTGTCCCATCCCCCACCTGGGGCTAGGTAACATCTCAAAGGAGAGAAAGTCCAAGCAAGAAACATCCTCCACTGGCTGCTAGGTGATAGATTAGCCAGAAAAACCTGTTGGGCTGGAAAACCTCCTGTCTCCTGCGGAGACAACCTCTTTCTGGGCTTTAGAATGCAAATGAATAGGAGGGGAAGGATGGAATTTAAGGACTATTGACTGACAATCCCTGAAATCCCTTCCATACCTGTTGCAAAAAAAATCTCCAGGAGGGAATTTAAGGACTATTGATTGACAATCCCCAAAACCCCTCCCATACCTGTTGCTGAAAAAAAAAAAATCTCCTACTGAAAAACTCTCTGGCCACACCCTCCCCTGCAAAGTGTCAGCGTCTTGGCACACGGAGCGCAGCAAAAAACAAACAAACAAACAAAAAAAGACCACAGCAGGTGGTGAACACAGCCCAGCACTCGCCACCCCCTCCAACTTCTAGGCGGCTGCACACTGGCACCCTAGAAACTAGGTGAGGTGAAACGCTGATCAACAACCACCCACAACCTCCACCCTTGCACCCCTTCGTGGAGTAGCAAGCACCAAGCAGCAGAAAACAAACTAAGACCAGGAGCTCCCAACACCCCCCCATCACCAGACATAACCCCAGGGGCAGGAATAGTCCCAAGCAAACATCGGAGGAAAGGGGGGGGAGAGGGGAGAAAGAATAGAAAGACTCCAAGCAAAGACTAATGACAGCAGCAACAACAAGATGACAACATATGTCACTGGAAAGGAGGGGCTGAACCAGAAACCCCAGAATCTAAGAGCAAAAGGACTACAGAACTCCAAATTCACATCTCCCCAATACGTTATTTTCTTTATTATTTTCTTTATTTTTTACTAGTTTATTATTATTATGCCTTTTATTCTCTTTATTATTATTTTATTTTATTTTTTACTATTTTATTATTATTATCCCCCTTTTTTATTTTTTGTTTTAACTTTTAACTTACCTTTTTCTCTTGGTCCTTCATTCCTACTTTTCTTCATCTCCATTCCCCTTTTCTTTCCTCTCCCTGTTTTTTCTTTCTTTTTTTTCCCTCTTTTCCCCTTCCTCTCTTTTCTCTTTTCTTTCTCTTTTACTACAAACCACCCCTTCATCTTCCCTAATTAAACTCGGAAGCGGAAACACACTGGAGACACGCCACGAGAAACACAAAAATTCAACAAAGAAAAATAAGAAAATCCAGAAGGTATCCAGTCACAGCCAAGGCAACTCAGACACTAGGGAACCACAAACACTCCTGAGCAAGTAAAACCAGGAGTCATGCCCGCCAACACCAGTGGAAAACTACGAACAGAGCAAAGCAGAAAACCAACAATGGGAAAGAAAAAAGTCACAAATGATCCTCAAAACAATACACCACAAAAAGAAAATCCCTCTCCAGAACCCATTAATATGGACATAGAAGATTACATCCACTTAACAAATAAGACTTCAAAATAGCCATCACAAAAAAAAAATTGATAGAATTAAATGAAAAGAACAAAGAACTGAGGGATATAAACAAAGAACTGAGGAACGAGAATGAATCCATAAAGACGAAATTGAAGGAACTGGAAGATTTAAAAGAACTGAAGAACGAGAACGAATCCATAAAGAAGAAAGTGAAGGAAATGGAAGATTTAAAAACATTAGTAGAGGAGCTAAAGAAATCCAAAGAAAGCCAAAAAAGTGAATTAAAAGATATGCAGGGAAGAATAAGCACTCTGGAAGATAATGATACTAACAGAATCAAGGCAGAAAAGGAAAGAGAAAAACAAAGGAAAAAGAATGAGGAAAAGCTTCGAGAACTATCTGACACCATGAAAAAAGGAAACATCAGAATCATAGGAATCCCAGAAGGAGAAGAGAGAGAC